>JASSUY010032081.1:0-12301 GCA_032466535.1 Forpus xanthops
GAAAGAGCAGGAAGCTTTTGTTTCAGGTGTGTTGTGTTTTCCCTGCCTGACAGCATGTCAGTGGTAGCTGTGCTCTGCCCATGTTACACACCCTGTGGAGCGTGGTGGGGATCAGGACATGCAGAGCGACCTGGCTGTGTCTCTTGTAGGATCTTCCTGGTGCTGAGCACTGTGTCGGTGACTGCGTCATCTCCTGATAAATGAATTGGCTCCGTGTGGAAGCAGAGCTCTATCCGAAGTGAGCAGGAGTCTCTCTTCACCTTGATGGAGTTTAGATGAGACCCTGTAAGGAAACTGTTCTGTGTTTTGTCTCTTTTTATTCCTCTAAGATCTTAAAAATGTATTAGGGTTAATGAAATCAATGAAATTGGGAAGGGCTGTGATGGACAGATGGCCAAAAGCCCTTGGAATTGCAAGTGGGTTTGTGCCAGAAGGATCTGGCTGATGGGTGGATGGTGTATGCTGTGGACATGGACAAGGACCAGTGATGCCGAAGGAGCTGCCGCCCTGCTCGGGTGATACTGGTTGGCTCCACCTCAGGGTTCCCTTCCTCGTCCTTCTAATAAATTCTCTCCCTTCCTTGGAAGCAGCGTTTGATCTCCCAAGTAAAATTTCTTCTTTTAAATAAGCCAGTCCCTGTCATAATTAAACATATATGTGTGCTTGCTTTTCCTGTACAACTTCAACAGCTAACTGAATGCACTTAATAATGTTTTTCACTGTATTTCGGTGGTGTGAGTGTACATGGAAATTACAGCAAAGGCATCATTTTTTTAACAGCTGTGTTTAGTTGAATAACAGATTTAGAAAGTGCAGACTTTAATTAATCTGTGTTTTCTGCTGGGATTTCAGCACCATCTGATTTACTTTTCATGGCTGAAAAGTGTAATTGTAGTTTTTCCCTTTAGCTGCAAGTTTATGCTCCCAAGAAATTGATTTGGTTCTTTACCTTAAAGCAAACTCAATATCAAACTAATGGTACCTAGTCTGCAATACAGATGATGCTCTTGCTTGGGCTGCTGCCGGGCGGGGAGCAGGAATCATCCAGTGGCTCAGTTTGCTGGGAGATGCGGCGTTTCCTCCTCCCTGCCTCACTGTGTGTCGCAGCAAGACAGCTGCATCAGCCATGCATTCCCAAAGGCAGGATTGGAAAGGCTGTGTGTGCAGTAAATCGGCCCAAATCCCAGCCTGTTCTCAGGCTGCAGGGCAGTTAGTTGACTGGGAGGTGAGGGTGGGTGTGCCTGGAAGAATCACCGAACAGGAAAGATTTTCCCTGCATTTAATGTATTTTTTTAGTTGGAATTATGGTAAGAAGCTCTCTCAGTGCTAGCTCATCATTGTGAGAACGTGTTTGTGTGAGAGTGTTGCAGTAACTCTTCAGGTTTTATAGAATCGCAGAATTATTTGGATTGGAAGGGACTTTATCCACCATCTAGTTCCATCCCCTGCCACAAACACCTTTTTGTTGCCCCAAAAAAACCCCTGTCAGATGGAGGTGCTGGTGTGTGCCTGGGTTTTGTGCACATAGGGATGAAAGTAAAGTCATGGCATTGGGATTCTTGGTGCTGAATTGCATTTTATCGTGTGCTGTTGATCACTGTTTGCTCTGTCTGTCAGGATGAATGTGAGCATTGCAAAGGAGCAATGTTTGGGACTTGTCTTTAACAATCAGCCTGCCGTGGAAATGTATGCTTCTCCCACCCATACTTTTGCCCTGGGACAAGGTTCCCTAAGCTGAGGATGAGGGATCGAGGCTGGAGGCCAGCCTGGGTGGTCAGAGTTGCTCAGTCAAGTTGCTGCTCTCAGTGCCTGCCTGCTCCAGTGAATTTGCAGGGTCATGTCCGTATGGTGCAAGCCCATGTGAGAGCCAGCCCTTTGCTGGTGCCTTTCTTGTGCAAGAAGAGTTGATTAGACCCTCTGTTAATGGTAGTGTGCTTCCAGCAGTGCTTGTTCTGAGCTGGGTTAAAGGGAAGTGGAGTCTAGAGAAGGGCAACGGAACTGGTGCAGGGCCTGGAGGGTGACGGGGAATGGCTGAGGGACCTGGGGGAGTTTAGTACGGAGAAAAGAAGGCTCGGAGAGGACTTTATTGCTCTCTACAGCTACCTGAAAGGAGGATGGTGCAAGGTGGGGGTCAATCTCTGCTCCCAAGGGATGGGACAAGAGGAAACAGCCCCAAGCTGTGCCAGAGGAGGTTTAGATGGAAGTGAAGATCAGTTCCTTCCCCAGAGGGTGCTGAGGCATTGGAATGGGCTGCCCAGGGCAGGGCTAGAGTCACCATCCCTGGAGGTGTTCCCACACCATGTAGACAAGGCCCTCAGTGCCATGGGTCACTGGTGGCCTTGGCAGTGCTGGGGAGCAATTGGACTTGATGATCTTAGAGGTCTTTTCCAACCTGGTTCATTCTATGATTCTATGAAGGAAGGGTTTTACAAACTAAGGGCATTACTTGCATTCTTTGAGGAACTCTGTGTCAGATGTACTTCTCCCCCATTTTTATTTTATTAGGTTAGCAAAGGTTTTGATGTCTTAAGGGCTTTGTGTGCAAAGCCTCCAGGGTCTAAGAGAAGCAGTACATTTAGATTCAGAGTGTAATCTTCGGATGGCTGCTAATCTGAATAAGATAAGGAAAAAATAAATCTTGATGGGTTTTAAAACTTATTTTAATTAAGGTTTTTCCTTTCATCTCACCAAAGCCCTGAATTAGCTCCTTCTTTCTCCCACAAATATGACTAGTCCCTGTTGTGTATAGGCACTCTCACAGGCATGGAGCTTCAGCGGAAGGACCAAACCCAGATTCAGAAGCACTGGGGGAATTAAAGCAGGGTTTGTGCTAAGTGCAGAAAAGGCCAAACTAACCAGAGCTTTACTGGAGGATGCCTGGATTCCTCCATCTTTCTCTGTTGAAGAGTGTGGGACTAGGAGAGGCTGTCACCAGCCTGGGGAGATGTGGATTTGGCAGTTTGCTTCTCTGTAGTGGCTTGTCCATACACTTGTGTCTTATTCTGGCCCTGAGTGTCCTTGGGTGGTTTTGGTCCACGTGCTTTACCCCTGGAGGGGTGTGGGAGATGCTGCTGAACACGGCAGGGACATGGACCCAGGTTTCCCTGGCTGGGAGATGATGCTGTAAGCTGCTCTGGGTTTACAAGACATTCCTGGTGAGATTTCTGCTAAAACTGGCTTATTTCTGCACAATGTTTTGGCCTTGATTAATGTTTTTCAACAGGAATGTTTCTAATAGCTCCAGTTTGAAGCTTTCACACGCTCTACTTGCCATGCAACAGTTTTGCTTGGGCATCATTTGATACACACCGGTAAGAACCCCTTGCTGGAATAACAGTTGGAACTGTGGGTCCCAGACTGGGGCGCAGCCATGCCTCCAGGCACCGGCTCTCTGTTCCCTTCCCATGGGATCTCTGAGAGACCATTTGGTGATGCTGCTCGGTGGGGTGACCCGCTTGCTGCAAAGTTTGGCCTGGGCTTGGTGCCAGCCAGAAGCAAGGCTGAGGAATCATCGGGAATCAAAGCAGCCACCTGCACGCCACGGGGAGCTGCTCACCGGGTGGTGCGTGAGCTCTGCCAGCGCTCATCGGCGGGCCTTGTTCTGCAGCCCTGCTCCCTGGGGGAGGCAGCACAGAAGGGGGCTGCTCCCTCCCTGATCTCGTTAGGGATATTGAGAGAGGGAGATGGATCGGATGGATTTGCCAGGACATTGCTTCGTCTGGGAGAGAACCAGGGGGGAGGTGCTGAGAGTGATGGGCTGGAGCATCTTTGGGGATGCTGATCCTGTGGCAGAGGAGAAGGGACAGGCTTGCCAAGAGGACACTGTCACTGTGTGAAATTCCCTCTTGGAGCTGTGTGAACCCATGTGCTACATCTCCAGCAAATAGCTGGGGAGGAAAACGAGGTCTTTTAAAGAGCATTTTTATCCTCTGCTGGTTGGTAAGAATGGACCCTGCGAGCGGCAGGGAGGGAGGGAGGGAAGCAGAGGGGTGGCGTGATATGCAGATGCTTGTGTCACATGCACAAGCACCGTCTGCACTCCTCGATGTGTTTTCACCCAGCTCAGGGCTGGCAGCTCGTGGTTCTTACTTCAGAGGGCAGATAGTATTTATCTGGGAGAGAGGAAGGAAGCAGGAGTTGTGTATGCATGCGCATAGTTGTTTGGGTTTTATCTAAGGAAGACATGTTAAACCACAGCCCCATCTCCAGCCCTACACCTGTAACCCCTGGAAGAATCTAGTCCAACACATCCAATTTTTGGTCCCATAAGCCTGGATAGGATCTCTTGTAAACAGCTGGCAATGGAAATTCACATGCCTGCCGTTCTTCCAAGGGTATAGGAAGGGATTCAGAGGAGTCTCTGCCCTGGGAGGGAAAGGGAAGTCGGTCTCCAAAGCACAAGCAAAACACTTGGAAAGGAAACTGGTGCTTGCAAAGCCAGGCCAAAAAGGGAGGATTTTTATAGTATGCAAATGTTACCTATAGTTATTTATACATCCTCCTCAAAGGTTATTTATACCCTCTCTCTGCTTTTCTGCTGCTGACTGGACAACATTTTTATATTAGGTATTTTCAAGGTTGTTCTCCAGCCATCACCCAGTTGCAGGACCACACATTTCCAACACCATTCTTGAGAAAGGAGGGGGGTTCATGGCCTACAACCTGTGTTGCTTTTCATTTATTGTAGTGTAAAACAAGAAGCTGCCGTTGGAACACATTGTTTGTCATGCTTATGTAAACAGCAGAGTCTGGAATCGGGAGTGAAGGGGTGAGGTGGAAGCACTGGAGCGCTGCCCTAATTGGGATAGTCAGTGCAGTTTGTCACTTCGGTGCCTGAGCAGTGGTACCTTTGTCTCTTGTTAAAAGAGATGATGGTGTTCATAGGGTGGGTTTTATTTGCTGCTATCAGAAGAATGAGGTGGTGTTTAGCTGCTGTTGTCAATGGGAATCATCACTACCTGTGGTCCCCATGCTTGGGAAGTAGCACATGCTGCATCTTTGTAAGGTGACAGCGAGGGCTCCTCTTCCCTGCTACTGAGCTAGAGGTGATGCTGTTTCATTTTCATCTGTCCTCCTTCTGTGTTACCAATGTCATGGCTGTGAAAGCCAGGTTTGCATCTCAGATGCTGTTCATTGCAGTGAAGGGGACGAACATGCCTGACAGTAATAATGTTAATAAAAGCAATCAGTTCACATAGCTGAAGGGGGTATCTCCTTGCACCAAGCATCAGAAGTTTTTCCCCATTTCCTGCATTGTGCAGCTAACCAGGAGCAGCATGTGGTTACTTTATTGTTTCCAGGAGCCCTGAACGCAGCCGCTGTGCTGGAGGTCACAGGCTTGGCTGGCTGCATCATTGATCCAACCTGCTGCAGCAAATTCTTTATTCCTCTGAAACATGGACATGCACTTAGAAAGTAAAACATCTTTCTGAGGCTGAAAGTTGCAGAACTAGTGGCTGTTGTTATCAGGGATGCTGTTTTTGTTGGTCACTCTGGGAATAATACATGAATCCAAGGGAATGTGCTATCCAGCAAAGGGTTTCTTAAAAAACAGGGGGAAGGGGAAGGAATTGTAGCTTCCTGCCCACTGAGTAATTCGGGCTGGTCCTCTGCCGTTACATGGCACGCCAGTGACTGGGTTTGGAAGCTGACTGTGGGTTTCCCTGATTCACGCCATAAAGTTTCCACTTCCACGTGTACTGTCCGACATCAGTGTGCCAACTTTGTCAGCTACCTCGTGCACGATGCTTTTGCAGTCCTGGGTATTTGCTTATGACAGATGAGCAAAAATAACTGCATTGCCTTTTGAAACCCATTGTGTCCCATTAAAACAGCGACATTGCGTATGAGATGGGTTTTGTTTTTAGAACTGCTGAAGTAATGGCTTTTGTGCAAGACTTCTCCCCAGAGAAGGCTCAGGGAGCGCAGCGCATGGTTTAGCTCCATCTCTTGTGTTTGATTTTTGTCTTCCTGCAGTTGTGGTCTCTTCTTTTACTACCCTTTATTTAAAGTGCTTTAGTGACCCTGTGTTGGACATGGTGGAGAGCCCAGTGGATGGGACAGTGTTGAGTTGCTTTCAGATAGCATGAAACTGGGCAACAACCAAATTAGCACGTGGAGTTGTCCACCTCTTGCAGTTCAGCTGCTGACAATGGAGATAACAGTGCAATGTTATCACAGACTAGACTATGAGTTTTTCCTACTCCAAGCTGAACTTCTGCAAAGTTCCCTGGAGTTCCCATGCTTTAGGGGCAGAGCCACTGGCTGCTGCCGATGGGGATTGAGGCGCACATGCAATATTTGTAAATCCAAAGCTTTTCTGTTTCCCTCACTATTGCAGTTGTCCCTTCAGCAATGCCTCAACGAGGAGGTGACTTTCTTATCATTATATTTTACAGGAAGAGCCTTCTGACTCCTCCTGAACCTGTGAATGGATTTCTCAACCTCCAGCCATCTGAGGTGTAAATGAGATAGGAGGGGAGCTTTGCCTGAATCCTCTCTTCCCACAGGCAGCCCGCTGTCTGCCTGCTTAGTTCTGTGTTTTTCTTCCATTGCATGGACTATTTTCCTTTCTTTTATTGTGAATTCCCACCAAATCTGTTGCTAAGTCTTGCCAGTGCTGTTGTTTGCATCAGGAGGTGCAGCCGTTGTGCAGCACAAGGGGCAGGGACCCCCAAAATTCCGAACAATTGTGATTTACCGTGCAGCTTGGGCAAAGTGCATTTGTTGCCTTGGAAACAAATAGCAGCAGTGAACAACTAAATGAAATTTATGGAATCAACTTCAATAAATCTTGATGATAAATGTGCAAAAACATACACAATTTGATGAAGATCTACAGTATGCAGATGTGAAGGATGATAGTTACAGAACTGTTTCAGCTCCGATTTTGGACTGCCACAGTCATGTTCCCATAATCCAGGCTTTTTTTGTTGTTTCTGAGGAAGCTGTCTGTTTCTTTTCATAGATATGGCATTTAATTTTAATTTCCAGGGTATCTTTTAGTTTAATTGGCATGCTGGCTGATTGCAGCGTGGTGTTTTGTCTTTTGCAGATCCTGATTCATATCTAACTCAGGATAAAAATAAGATAGAGAGCTGTGGCAATCGGAGGGAGCAACAAAAGTGCCGCGTCGCACGCCTCCAAGAAGGGGGCAGAGCTTCACAAATTAATTAAGGCATTTATATGTAGGACATCTCCCTAATTCCTTGTATCAGCCTTTGTGTTTTACAAGGCAGGGACAGGTTAGTGCTTTTGTAGTTAGAGCGTAACTCTTTCATTCTCGTTAGGAAAAGTCTTTATATTTACCCATGCATAGGGATAGGGTGGAGGGATTTTTTGTATCACAGCAAGTGATATTTTCTAAAATCTATATTTTTTGCTTCTGGTTTGACCTGTGGATCCATAAAGGCTCAGGAATATCAGGTTCAGGACTTGTCTGGAGACTGTTGTAAACCTTTAACACAGCCCTTAATGCAACTTGGCGTTTTCCATTAGTTCCCTTACCTCTTGTCCCTTACTGATTTTCTGCCAGGTGAGGAATCGTTGTTTCTTCCTTCCATGGGGTGTTGGGCCCCAGCTTCATGCTTCAGCTGCAGCAGCATTACATAGGCCAGTATTGCTCTTTACCTGCCTGTGGTTTCTGCTGCAGCCACCCAGTAAGTGACCTGAGGGAGGTTCCATGGCTGGAACCCAAACCCAAGCCTGCTCTTATGGGCAGGGATATGAACGTCAGCATCATTAGGAAGTTGCCTCCCTGTATCTTCAGCCAATTCCTCTGCAGAGGCATTTTTTCCCCGCTGTGCCTAATTGGTGCTTTGGTTTTGATGAACAGTGGAGGTCTAAAGGATGGATTGGGCATATCTTTACCTTAGCCATCCCTTCCCTTCTCTTATAACCCTTTCATCTTCTTGGCTTCCTCCTGGAATGAGATTATTTCTGAGAGTGAAGACTTCATCTTAGTGCTGCACTTGGACTATGGGCAAGTTAAAAAAACAGGTTGCAACACAGGACCTTGCTGCTGTTATTTCAGATGCACCAGTTTTCCTTTGTTACTTGGATCTCCCCAGATTCAGAGCCAAGCCCTGAAGCTGCCAAGTATCTTTCAGCCCACAAACTCAGCGCTTCACCATGTCAGCCATAATATGTTGTATGGGTTTAGAAAATCCCTCTGTATGTGAAGTTTGTAACCGAGAATTCATCCCAGGCTCGTCCCCAATGTGCTGGCATTTTCAAAGCAGCTCCAAAGAGCCCTATGCTTGCAACGAGCCCATTGCAGTGCATTTTGCTTTATTTTATGCTCTCCATGCTCATAACCTTGGCTGGGATCAAAATTCAAGTTACTCTTAGATCAAGGTGTTGCAAGGCTGTAAATCTGAAGTGTTCCTCAGAAAGCCCATGTGTGTGATGATGGTTTCTAAGCTGTGCTCTGATGTTTACAGAGCACTGTAGCTCTTCCCATTAACATACAACTGTATAAGACAGGTTGAACTCCATTAGGAGCTAAATTTAGTGACTTGCTAACTTCTTTCTGATATGTTTTTATAATTTCATTGTATTATGACACTTGGGTTTAAATTTGCATGAGTAAATGAGCCTCGCACCAAGTCAGGTAAAAAGATTTTTCACTTATCTACCATGAAATAAGACATAAAAAAAATGGTGAGAGCAGAAAGCAATGTATGCTTGACATATTTAGTTTACATTTGTTTCAACTGTGCTGATGGAACATTTCTAACCATTAGTGATACAATAAAGCTGTTTGTGCCACTTTAACAGGCTAAAAGATTTCACATTCTGAAGACATTTTGTAATTAATTTAGTATGGGGGGGGGAACATTGTTTTTGAAAATATAAATTTACATTTAAATACATTCACAATCCAAATTGTAAGATGCAGTGAGTGACAGGTTGGACCAGATCACGTCTCTTCCAACCTAGGTTATTCTAGTCTAGTCCAGTCCAGTCCATTCCATTCTATATGGTCAGTGAAGCTCCTGCAGTTATTTGAAGATCAGACTTCACTCTTTCATCCCTGCCATCACTGGGAGTTCCAGCAGCTTCTGTTCCACTAGCATGGATTTATAGTCCATATTTAAGACATATGTGAACCTGTTATTCAGGATAACCTTGGCAAGACCTGAACTTTGAGATCTGCAGTTTAAAGGTATTTTTCCCTTTTTCTTTCCTATCCAAGGAGAGAAGAGAGACCACCCAGGCTCCCGCTGCTGGTGGGATTTGGGGGATATATCTGGCCAGAGGCCAGCATGGCAAGAGCATCCCTCTGTTTCAGGTGGGCAATTAGCAGCAAGGAGGTGGCAGTAATGCTCATTTGGTCCTGACCTGGGCTGAGGTGATGAGATCACGTGGAGGTGAAAGTCCCTCTGTTAATTATGTGGCTTTTCACTCTCCCCAGCTCTTGACGTCACCATTTTTAATCTGTTTGTCTTATTGATTTTTTTTCCCTTCTCCTTTTTTTCCCCTATTTCATTAATAGTGACAGATGCTTTTAATTAAAAAGAAAAGGCAAAACAAAATCCTGAGTAAAACAAAAAGAGAATATTCTAATTTGGCATGACATTATGAGGCAGAATGGCTCCTGGCATGCAAGGTATGGAAAAGGTCATCTTCCACGGCTACAGCCTCTTGCAACGATGGAATTAAGTTCAAACTCAGGCTGGTTTTGAAGTCTTAAGTCTCTCCGGGGATTCCTTTCATAACATCTTCGAACTGGATAACACTACAGTAAATGAAATACACTGCACTGGATTAAAGGGTTATTTCCCCTGTGTGTCAAGCTGACACAGAATACCAAACCTCAGGTTGCCTCCGAGTTGTCTCTATCTGCTGATACCCTCTCTGCTTCCCATAACAGCTCTTGGAGTTTGTGCAGGGAAGTTCTGTGATTATTTATTTGGCTTCTCCACTTGGTGAATGCGGAACGATTTTATACAACAAGGAACCAAAATAAAGCAGCTAAATGGAGAAGGAATTTAATGGGCTTAAACATGTGAAGGAAGCGATGCAGGAGAGAGCTGAGCTGCCTCTTCAGGTCTATATGCTGCTCTATAATTTTACTGAAATACAAAATATAGATCTCTGCATTGCCACTCATATGTTCAGCAGCACAGAGCTTGCAATAACAACAGGGTATGATATACGTTACTGCACTCTTATCTGACTGTACCAACAGTTAAAATTTGTTAAGGATCATTTGCAATGTGTTTTGTTGTAGAACAAATGTTCATTTTGACTTTGAACTTGGTGCATGCTGTAGCTTGCGCAGATTGCGTTTAGCACTGGGTAACCAAACCACTGCCATCTGCATAGTGCCAGGGACCACCGTGGCTGAGCTCCAGAGCACATCCTCCCTCTCCACACTGAGGAAGAGATGTGTGGATTTAAACATTGGAGTGTCAGCTCCTGAAGCTCCATTGTGGCATGCAGAAAAGGTCTTGGTTCTTCCTTTCCCTACCAAAACATGGATTAAAGGTCTCTCTGAAATGATGGAGCACCTGTAAAACACTGATGGTGCAGTAACTTTTCTGACACTGAAAAGGAAAACTGTTTCTTCTCCCTTCTTGCCTCTTCCCATTTTATTTTGTTCAAAGTGACCCAAGGCTGGCTGAGTCATATGGAAGGCTGGAGTTTTCTTGTAAAGTGTATGTATAACATAAAATGCATCCTCCCTATTCTTGATACATTGGGGTTTGGTAAAAATAGGGCACTGTGCTCTATACGTCAGTGTGTACCTCTGGTTTCTGTGCTCAATATTGAATCTATCTTATGTCTCTGTGGCTCCACATCCTCCCGCACAGTTTTTTCTGGATTTACTTAAGAATACCACTGGAACAACCACTACCAACTGCTGCTCCTCTCAACCAACCCCAAAACCCTCTCCTTGATTACTTACGGGATTGGTGAGGGCTGCTGCCCATGCTGCCTGCTCTTCACAGGGATGGGGAGAGAGGCTGGGCTAGTGAAGAGTTGGATTTAAAATGGAGTTTGTCTCCATTAGCTTTTGGGATATGGTGCAGCTGGCCAGGACCTGCGCGCTGACCTTGGGCTCCATGGAGGATTTTCCAGTGGGAGCTGATGTGCTGGCAGGGGTTTCTGCTGGCATGCCCCTCGAGGAGATGCCTCTGCAGGCATCAGGTCCCTCTGTTCCAAGTGTTGTTCACGTATAAACACCCACATGCATTAAAAACATTTTGGAAGTGATCGTTTTGGGTTTCTGTGGTCCATGAGTAATGAAAATCAACAGTGTTTTTAGATTTACCTCTTGCTGAACAATCTGGGAGCAGAAGCAAGGGCAGGGAATTTGCATGTGCTGCTTTTCTGGGTTGGCAGGAGGTATCGGCACGCTCCCGCGCTGCAGCCTTGAGACGGTCTGTGTCTTCCCAGGAGGTCTGAAATCTCTCTGGAAAAGCTGGGACATATTGGAAATCTGCTCCGAGCTTTAGCACTTCCTCCAGATTATTGCTTCAAGCATTTAAAAATATATTTTATAACACTAAAATAAATGTTAATGAGTCTGCATTGCTTATGGCTAACAATAGTGTTTCTATTTAAATAGAGCAGCCTAGCAGGGCGTTCAGCGGTGGAGGAGTGGATGAGGAGACCTGGCTTTTTGTTTCTGACTTGATCCTTGATGTCTTGAGCAGTTTTATTCTCTTGTGCTTTACTTATTCCCATTCTGCTAAATAGCAATGAAAAGCTTCCTTGCTTTGTTAAAGCACCTGGGCTTTATCAAAGGCCTCTGGGCAAGTGTTAAATACTTATCTGGGTATAAAACCTGATATTTAGTGTTATGTTTATACCTCTTCTGTATTAGCATGTATTTTTGTATACTACTTGCAGTGACCTATGTGCTTTTCCAACCAAATGAGTCTCCTTGACTCAGGGACCTTTTCTTTTTCCACCTGCAGGAATGGCACCTTCTTAGTAATTGTGTAAATATGGGGTTTTTTGGGGGTGCTTTTGGTGTTTGGGCTGGGGCTCACGGTGCTGGAGATGCCTGTTACATACAGAAGATGGGAGAATTGTCGTGAGAAAAATGATAGCATGGAAGTCAGCTCCTTTCATCTGTGTTCTTTTTTTTCAGTCGCTTACAGTGGAGTGTAAGCAGTTGGCATGTAGGGACAGGACAAGGGGAATGGCTTTGACCTGACAGAGGGGAGATTGAGATGAGCTCTTAGGCAGAAGCTGTTCCCTATGAGGATGCCGAGGCGCTGGCACAGGGTGCCCAGAGAAGCTGTGGCTGCCCCATCCCTGGCAGTGTTCAAGGCCAGGTTGGACGGGG
>JASSUY010032082.1:0-38307 GCA_032466535.1 Forpus xanthops
TTTCCCCCCCCCCCCCCCCCCCGTCTTTCCAAGTCTACATCAAGGATCAAAGTGGAGAGCTCCTTGCTCTGTCACAGAGGGAAGCGAAATTGCTGTGATTTGAATGCAACCTAAAAGGCACTCTGCAATTCAACTCAATCAGTATAAACTTAGTTCCCAGCCCTGACACAGCTGTTCTTCCCCTATGGAAGAGAAAATAATACTTGAACCTTGCCTCTGCAAGGGGGAGAAGGCTTGTGAGAGCCCTCACTCAATCCTTCTGAAATCATTTCATCTTAAAATATAATTAGCATGATCTAGTACAGTAACAGATTAATACTGGCAATAGCTCCTTGCCTTAATATCACCCTGTAAAGCCTCTTGTAATCTCAACTCGCAACCGCTGAAACACGAAAATGATGCCACCAATGCACGCTCATGGGTATGTGCATCAGGGGAGGACGTAGACCTGTGACTTTAGAGGGGGAAAAGACACCAGGTAAATACCTTTGGCTGGACTGATCATCCTGGAACCACAGCATCTCTACAAGACAGCAACCACAAGTATGTGATGGTCATCTACATTACAACATCTGGAACTGCAGTTACAACTTGAAGTGTAATGAGTCCCAATTTGCATTTAGCCTGCAATGATAATCATTCCATTTCCATTCCCCTCCATTATTTATTTTTAGGAAAGCAAAACTGGATCAGAATAACATCTTTTAAGTCTGTGGAGGCTGTAAGAAAGAGTTCTCAGGTCCAAGAAGTTCTCTGAGTCTCTACACAGCAATAATCAGTAACAAGAAACGTGCTGAATAAACTTGTCCAAGCAACCACTCCACAATTTCCCTGAGAAAGACACTTCTCTGCAGGTTTAATTGTCACTGGTTTTTGTGTAACACATCCCACTGCTTACTGTTACTCCTCTACCTAATCAACCCCATCATGTACCTTTGCAAGTTCCTGAAATACAATCACCTAGAAGAAGAAAACAATTTAAACCAGGAGGTACTGGTAAAAAAGAGTACCTGTATTTCTTCAGGGATGAGCAAGATGCACTGGCAGCAAACCACTTCCTATAAGCTTCCATTACTGGGTGAAGGTTTTAATAAAAAGAAATAAAAAGAGCTCACATTTTGATCTTTTCTCAGAGCTAGACATGGTTTAATTAGCTTGATCTCATTATGTAAACTGGAAAGGAAAAAAGAACACCATTAAAGCAATATCCCACTGGCAAATGAGACAACCTTGACATCAACTAAGATATGTTCTTGGAAAAGTCTCCTCTGCCTGTGATGTGGCTTCCACACCTCTCCCTCATCACAAGGTCTTCATCATCCCACCCCTTCCAGCTGTCCTGCTCAATTCAACAACATTTCTTGGTTTTTGCTCCCCTTCGAGCAGCCCGAAAAATGCTGGTAGCAAAAGAATCAAGCTGGATGTTGACTTGGTTCTATGCAGCCCCAGATCATTCAGCATGCTCTTTAGAAAAGATCAACTGGAACTAAACATTGCCATAATATACTCCATCTGTTAAAGTACATACTTTTGTAATAACACATTCAGAATTCAATAAGAAAAGGGAGAATTGCAAACAGGGTGTCCATAATGAGCCTCAATATAATTATTAAACCAGATAAAGTAGGCCTGGTTTTCAATCCAAGAAAGTTATTTTTACCTTAATGATAATGAAATGTAAAAAGCATCTGTAATTTCCACTGAAATGTACTGCCGAAAGTCAACTCAGTGCACGTCACTTTGTTAAGACTATTCTTATTATTGTGTTTGCAATGACAGCAAAATGCTTCTTAGTTCCAGCTCCTGGGATATATAAAAATATGATTAGAGCACTATAACAATACAACAACGGATTAATTTGCCTAAGCATTACATTTGGATCTGAAAGACTTTTACAATTTATTTTACCAACTGAAAGGTGCTTATTTGGGGATCCTGGCTCATAACAAAGTAACTCAGTGCCGCCTTTTGTGATATTTTTCTTTACATTCTGACACCAGCAATACTACACAAGGCTGCCCTGAGCTTCTGTGCCTTCCCCTCTGCTTTAGCTTGGGCTGCCCACTCATAAGGGCATCACTCATCCCATCACCTGCAAAACAAGGCAGAGGTGACTTGTCTGGGAAAGCCATTACCCAAGTAGCAGAAACTGGTATTTTGGGGCATGCTCAACATATTATCTACACCAGGAAAGGAGAACATAGAGAATTAATCAGTGTCAGACACTACTGCTAACAAACAAAACCCAAAAGGTGTTGAGAAATCTGGCCCGAAGGGCACATGATATATAGGAAAATAATTTATAACTCATCTACTGAATGTCAATGGGAGCCGCCCTCTTCAACTGCAAGATTAGCATGGAATAATCACAGATTATTAGCAAATCCATGGGGTCACCCACAAGTTAAATCAGTACCGTTTAGAAGGGAAGGGTAGTTCCCATTTTGGCCTAAAATGGGATCGGCACCACCACTGTTTGGTTTTACTAGACCTAAATTTCACTGGTTAAGGCAAAATTCCTTCCCAGGATCCTTATCCCAATTCTGGATACTCATCTGCTGACTCCTCTTGAATTTACTCCTCTGCTATTTTCTTTCAGATGCCCTGGCTGCTGGACCTGGCAATCAACCTGCTCTGAGCATCTCTCCCAAGGTAACATCCTCATGCTACTCAGCACATCACATCTGCACTGACACATGTAGATACACAAATACATCCTTAGCCAAATACAGAAGAGTTGGCAGGACCTAGTTTAAGGCTGAGCTAAAGGAAAAGAATTCCAGCAGTGTTCCAGGAAGCAAGCCATGTATTCTGGGAACACCACCACAAACCCACACATGGATAGTCCAAGCCAGCTCTCCTGTCATCAGCTTAGTCATTGGGAGCACAGTTGTGACCCCTGGGTTCTTGTCCCATGGAAAGCCAAAGTCCTCCAACTGGTCTAAATCCTTGACTGTGGATGCCCAACACTATAGAAGAGACCATCTTGTGCAGACACTACTTGACAGTTCAATGACATTATGAGAAAATAAGCGCTATGTTTCCATGAGTCAAAACTATACTCTCAGTTTTATACTCTTGCACTTGTTTTACACCTTTCACACTACATCATAAACAGACTGGCAGCCTCACCACCAGAAAAATAGTCTTCAGTCTTGTTTTGAAAGCTGACATCTGACATGAGCCTTCGCTGTCCTTTCCCCAGCCCTTCAAACCATGCCGTTTCTTCTCATCTACCCTGCATGCACCACAAGCACCCCCAAGATGATGGCACTGTCTGAGTTAACAAAGAGAAACTGAATGCAATGACCCTTTAATTGCACTAGCAAGGCAAAGAAAGTGCAAAGGGAAGCTTTACTTGCTCATGCTCTCTGCTTTTAGCCAACACAGAGCATAGCACTGCAACCCAAGAGGCTCCACGCACTGACACTGTAAAGCCTGAGAGTAATATGGGCCTTCCACAGATTTAACCCACACAGCCAGAGAACACAACAACTTCATTTCTGGATCACGGTTTCACTAATATCCTCAGCTTTTAGTCAATGAGATTTTCTATGTAGTGAACTCCTCAAATCTTACAGCTGACTTTTTCTGCTTTTTTTTCCTAAAGGAGATTTTAAGGGAATACGACATCCATTTTCTCTTCAGAGAACCACAGAATGGTTTGGGTTGGAAGGGACCTTAAAGACCATCTAGTTCCAACCTCTCTCTCCATGGGCAGGGGCATCTTCCACCTTCCTACATAACTCTAACTGTTTCACAATTTACTTTCATGCTTATTTTTGGGCTCTACAAAATGAATTTGGCATTTCAAATTTCACTTGAGGAGTAAACCAGAGCATGATCTTTCATGTTATTTCCAGAAAAGAGAAAAGCAATGCTGGGGTCAGGCTCAGTAACATGGCTGATAAAAAGTGTCACTGAGAGGTCTCATGCTCCAAGTTTTAATTAAAGTCATAAAGCCTACAAAGGATCTATTCCAGGTTTTCTTCCCTGGAGAGTTTGGAGCAGAAGTTACTCAATGAGGATTGCAAGCAGGCTGTGCAACCAGCACCTCAAAACTAGGCAGGAAGGATAGGTCTAAAAACCCTGGAATTTTCAGAGGTTTTGAGTAGTCTGGAATAACGCAGCTTGCATCTACATGCACTATTTCAAAAGGGGGGTGTCTCCTCCCAGTCTGCACTAAGGCTGATTTACAAGCTAGACAGCATGATAGGATGGATTTTGGAAAGCAAGAGGAAGATAAAGGACAAATGCAAGCATGCGTGCATACAGTCATCTTAAAACTCTTCCTGCCCTGCTTTCCATATGAAATCATATGAGCTTCCCATTCATTACTATCAGCGCTTTTGCTGGATTTGGATGATTGCCCAATTGCTACTATTGCCAGAAATCCTAAACATCACAGGGGTGATTCATCTGATGCCTTGACAGCTCTGGAGCTGGGCTAAGGAGGCAGCGGGTGGGGGGGGGGAACCCAAAGAGCCAAATTCCACAATGGAGTCCTATCACATCCTCCTGTCCAGCTGCCGCAAGAGCCACTAATACCGCATGGTCATTGCTTTGAGCTGCACCTCTCCTACTTGCTGCATTCCCAAAGGACGATTTGCTTAGTAGCAGTAGCACATGCAGTTTTACTTCTGTTTTCTTTGTCCACACCACAGGAGCTAATCATCGTAATAGAACAAAACTGTATTTCCATACCAGCAAAGCTCTTCCGCATAGATGCCGTTTAAGCCTTGTTTATATGGTGCTCACTCATCCAAAGAGTTAGCAACTGGAGAACAAGAGGGGCTTTGTACCTCCATGCTCTGCTATGTTAAAAATTGATTTAGCATAATGGTTTCAAAGAGATTAAAATCCAATTTTGTAAATCAAAGCAGGAACTGTACTGACTCACTTCTACAGCAGCAGCAAAGAACCTGAGGAATTCTGAAAGCAACAGTCGCAGCCCTGATCCTCTATTAGCACAGAGAAAGTAATTAACCAAGCAAAACCACAGCTTAATAAGCTGTATTTTACTGTATGCATCTGCTCTTTATCCTCACATCAATAACAAGATGGGATTTTCAGCTAGAGAAGAAGAAAGGCAACGTCTAGGTTAACCACAGCTTCTCAGGAGCATCCTCCAGCTGACCTACTCAGTGTGGAAGAGTTGTTCATGGCAAAAACCACCATGAGCTCTCTTCTCCTCCAAGTATTTATCATCATTTCAGACTCAGCTATGCATTACTCCATTTCCAGAAATTGCTTTTAGCATTAAACTTCATTTCAAACAAACCCACAACCAACCACAAGTAAGTAAAATGAGATAAATGGAGATAAAACAAATGGGTGCTGCAGATGTCCTTAGAACTCAAAGACACAAACTACCTCCTTCAAGGAAAACCCATTCCCTTTAATAACCTGGATATGCAGATATAGCAGGGAAGAAAAAAAATCCACACATTCAGAAGCATTTACAGTAAGTATCTTTGATGGTTACGGCATCTTTTGAATTAAAATGCAGACACACTCAAGGGCCTGACGCCTACCATGCAGGCTGAAGACATTATGGGATGCAGACAACTCAGGACTCATCAGGTCTTTTAAACATCATTTTTTTCACACAGCACAAAACTGTATCACTAATTCGCATATGAAAAAGCAAGGTGTGCTGAGGTGTACTGAGCTTTAAAGAACACCTGAAGCTTTACACAGGCATATTAGGAACTTGTGGGTATTCAAGCTCATGTGTTTACACAAACGAGGTGGAGTTTGGGTTTATATTCCTCTAATTTTGTTTTCTTTTAGAGGGAAGATATCAGCATTTTCCCTGGCTTGCCTTTTAATGCAGAAGTCAGCCTTGTTTATGCTACTTACTTCTCACCTAAATCAAGATCTCCGTGCTACTACACAGAAACCTTTTGAATCTATCAACACCCTACAAAATCCCCGTGGAAAGATAAGGACTTCTCCCAGGGACATTTTTAGGAAGGCTTGGAGCCATGGAAATAGGAGGTTGGGAGGAAACCCTCATGTCACTGACATTATTCCAATTATTTTTTTTTTCAGAGCTGGGAGCAATGAAGAGCAAATAGTCACAAATTTCCCATTGAGAAGAGTGAGATTAAAGAAATTCATATCGGGAATGATGCACAAGGGCATTGGTGAAGAGGAAATGTCAGATCCACACCATGCCCACAGGATGCAAAAACTGGAAAGGCATTGGTTATGCCTGGATCATAGAATCATAGAATGATTAGTGTTGGAAAGGACCTTGTGATCACTTGGTTGCAACCCCCCTGATCTGAGACAAGGACTCCCAGATGTCTGAAACAAAATGGTGAAATTCTTCACTCATCAGGCATTGCTGGCTTTGCATCTTCCCAATCCATATGGAAAAATCCTCCCTCCTTCTCCTTCTGATCTAGTGGAAGGTGTCCCTGTCCATGGCATGGGACTGGAACTATATGAGCTTTAAGGTCCCTTACAACCTAAACCAGCCTAGGATTCTCCTCAGCTGACCAAAGCACCATGTCCCAGCACCATGGTGGTGGCTCTGCTGGCTTGGGCACTCCCAGAAGGAGACCCCTGCATGCCGTAAAGGCAGCTCTGCAGTTCTGCCTGTGAGCAGGCATGTGCCACCAGAGCCTGTCCTCAGGAGCGTGGGACCTGCCCTGGTGTGGCCTAGCTAGGAATTAAGAAGGGGAAAAAGGAAGAAATAAATTGTTCCTCCTTCACCCACCAGCATGTGAGCCAAACACAAACACCTCTCCATTAATAACATCCTGCACAGCTGCAGTTTTGATGGGCATTTCATCTAATCCAGCATGAAAAACAACCACTGCAGCCACACTTGAATCATCACCTATTTAGGTGGATCTCTGTTGGTGCTGAGTTGCCTCATGGTGCTTTGAGCGGCCATAAAGACAGTAGGCATGTCATCAGGGGACAGAGAGGAGTTACTTCGGCTTCAGCTACGGTTTCCAGTTCAACTCCACAACTTAATAACTGGAAGAGCACTTGCATGGTCACACTGGTACAGGCAGCAAAACCAAGCCTCCTTTATTCCCTGAAAAACTGTCAGAAATGCTTTGAAAATGCTGCCTCAATGCGCATCCATCTCTCTCTGACTCTATCATCATCATCAAGAATCTTCAACATACAGCAGCAGCTCTCACCTCACGAGTTGTTAGCCCTGTCGCTTTTATCTCAAATGAACCTATAAGAGAAATAGTGGGCTATTATGTCAAGGAGAACATGATCTTCCACTGAGAACTGTACAGTTTCCCTAGCATACAGGAAGGATCCCTTCTGGCTGCCACAGACTCAGGATAACCCAGAAATCCCCGCCCATTGCTGCTCATGGATGGGGACCCAGGAGAAAGGTGCTGTACTGACACACAGCCTGATGCAAAAACATTATGTAAATGAGGAAAATGAATATTTAAATAAAACATTTCCTAAGAACATATTAACCCTGTCAATCAATGCTCACTTTCCTTTTCCCACCCCTCTGGAGGGGCAGCACAATAACCAGTTTGGGGCTTTCAGGGCATATTTAGTTCTGTATTTAGGAGTGCAGCTTCCTGAAAGATGGATTTTTTTCACAATGAAGTGCATTTCCTTGTGCAAAAGAGAACAAATTGCTACTTAAACTTTCCTCTATTGTCTATTTGCCTGCAATTTCCACCTCATTTACAGCCTTTTTGTGTCTGCCCTTTTGTTTAGTTTTTACCTTTGACATTCTCTTAATTTCTCTTCAGAGATACCTGACACCTTTACATTAAACTCACAATACCCATAATAACAGGATGTTTTGGAGAGAGGATGCAGCTCCCAGCCAGGCTGGGAATCCTGATGCCTGTTGGAAGGTGCAGTTTGGAAAATCATTTCTCAGCAAAGAAAATCTTGAATCAATTAGAAAATGATTTCTCAGCTCTAAAGTTTGTAGGCAGAGCAAGGAGCACTGGCACAGCGTGGTGGAGGACCTTGGCTGGAACTAGATACCCACCCAGCTGCTCCATCAGTGCCCTCCTCAGCTGGACAGGGGAGAGAAAATATAATGGAAGGCTCCTTGGTCAAAATAAAGACAGGGAGATCACTCAGCAATTACTGCCATGGGCAAAACAGAGTCAACTTGGGGAAATCAGCTTCATTTGTTATCAAACCAGAGTAAGGTGATGAGAAAGAAACCCAACTTTTAAAACAGCTCCACCATGGACCTCCATAGGCCGCATGGGCACATCCTGCCTCACCATGGTCTGCATGAGAACCTCTGCTCTGGCACCTCCTTCCCTTCTTCTGCACTGACCTTGGGGTCTGCAGGGCTGTTCCTCTCACACATTCTCATCCTTTCCTGCCTGATGTGTAACAATCCTTATCCCTTCTTACATGTCCCAGAGGAGCTGCCATTGTTACTGACTGGCTTTGGCCTTGGCCAGCAGTGGACCCATCCTGGAGCCAGATGCCACTGGCTGTATTGGACACAGCGACACTTCTGGCATATACCAGTGGGAGAGAACCCACACTGAGCAGATCCCTCCTCATCTGGCACGTTCTGCTTCTCAGCCACCCTTGCCCCAGCGCTCCATGGGGTTCGCAGAGCATGCCCAGCGCGTACCTGCGCTGCATCCTCCTCCCTGGGACCAGTCAGGCATCAGCGCACCAAACTTAGCACAGCCAAAGCATTTTGATGCATCTTGGTTCTTTTCATTCTCAGTTTCCTTTCAAAGAGTGTTCCAGTTCAGTCTCTGCTGGTAACAATGGATGGGTTATAGGACAGTGCTGTTAGAAGAAATAACAAGAGTCTCCTCCACCTCGCCTCCTTTCAGAGACTGCCAAAGCTGAAGCAATGCTTCACTTCCACACCAGGAGCGGGGCACACTCTAAATGGTTACTCTGAAAAGCATTAAGTCCATCACCCCAATCCTCGATGGATCAGACACTGCTTTTGTTAATGCTTCCGTTTTGCTTGCAGAATAAAGTGAAACAGGTTTCCCCCTAAATGCCTGCGCTCAGTGCGTCTCCAAGCACCCATTTACTCTTGCTTTCTCCTCTCCTGATCTAAAGTCTGCTCCACTTTGCCTTTCGTCAGAAAAAAACCCAAACCAAAGACAGTCAGGAATTGGCATCTCCATCAAGCACAGTTATGACAGTAACATAAAAAAAAAAACCAAACCCAACAAAACCCCTCTTAGCCATGTAAATGTTGGCTCCTGCTGGCTCTGAACACACAGGAGCCAGGCTAAAGCCCTGAGTGCTGTCAGCAGCACACATGTTCCTCATGGAAACACCACCACTGGGAGCGCGGGGTCGGAAATTCTGAGAGCACGGAGATTTGATTTTCATCTACTTCGTTAAATTTCTGCTAATTGCTTTTAACGCACTTCCTCCACTTGAGTCTTTACAGCTTAATTCCTCATGGGCATTCATTCCGGAGTTGCACTAAGTACAGGAGGAGAATGAAATCTAACTACATGTCAGTGATGTAATGGCTTACGGCCTTGGTAATAAATCACACAGAGGTTTTTGATGGCGGGTGGTGAGGGTTTTGCCATCAATGGCCTTCATCAGACTTTGTGGCCTTCATCCAATTTTCTAAGTTGATGGAAACCAAAGTTGAGCCAAAGAAGCTGCAGTCCTATAAATACTATGGGCTGTGATGTAATGCAGTCCAAGGTTGTATAATTAGCACATTAGAGAGCACACTGAAAAGACTCTGAACTGAAATACTTGAGCTCAAGGTTTAATAAAACACACCCCTAACTTCCTGCTTTACACTA
Source organism: Forpus xanthops (assembly GCA_032466535.1). Taxonomy (NCBI): domain Eukaryota; kingdom Metazoa; phylum Chordata; class Aves; order Psittaciformes; family Psittacidae; genus Forpus; species Forpus xanthops. Next base: position 9,768 of record JASSUY010032082.1, read on the forward strand.
ACTTGTCACCATAACCTAAGAAACTCCAGATCATTTCCAGTCGGCAAACTTCAGCCAGGATGAGTTAATGCATTAATACTCTTTTACTCGCAGACAACAAGGATGTAAGATCTATAACTCCCAAACAATATTATGCATAGAGCATACCTTCCATCATTACACATTAATAGATTTGGGAGTGAAAGTTGGAGGGGTGGTGTTACATGTCAAAATTAATTATAATGCCAATAAGCTTAACTTCAACAGGGAAGTTCAGGTTGACTAAATTATTGCATTGAGCTACCAGCACTGAAAAATCAACTGAAAGAGGGTGTAGCCTTTTACTGCAAATCCAAAGGTGGAGTGAAGAATATTGAGAAGTACGAAAAATAAATGGCCAGGCCAATCAATTGCAGAGGATTTTAAGTGACAAAGGACAGTTCCAAGTTAGCCTGTATTTATTCGGGATGTAATTCTGCATTATGGCTGTTAGAGAGTTCAATGGGATCTTACCTTTACAACATGGGCTTACTAAAATTGAGGACCATTGGCCACAAGCTATGTCAGTTGAGGTAAATGAGGCTACTTGCCTCCTTTGTCATTTAAAGGCATGGAGGAAATTTTAGTTTCATTTCTATAAGACTTTTGCAGTGTCTTTCCAGATCAGGCACCTGCAATATCCTTAAAAGCAATAAAACAGATTCCATAAATTCCACCTGTACTGAAAACGCAAGTTGGCAGCTTCAGAAGAATGTCACCATTAACATAACATTGCTAAACCAAACCCAGAACAAAGCAAAACCAACCCCAAAACCCTACAAGCACAGCCAGCCCCTCCAACCACTAAGCATTTAAGCACTCAGTATGTCTTCATAACAGCTGGAGTACTAAGAAGAATGTTACTGTGAACAAGGATGAGAACAAACAAGCAAGTACCACACGGATGTTTAATTCCTACAGTCAATTAAATGTTAACAATAAAATACAGTATGAGTTAATGCCAGACAAAAGGATTAAGGAATGAGGGAGGGCTTATTTATAAACATACAAATGAAAACTTAGTTTAGAAGAAGTCGGGGAATTAATAAAAGATAAAAAGAATGATTCGAATATGGCAAAGAAGGGGAATTCCTTTATTAAATTTGTCTTCAAAAGTAAATTAAGGAAAGATGCCTGCGCTATCAGCGAGTGATGGCGAGCTTATAAAAATAGCTGCCACTGAAGGAGAGAAAAAGGGAGTATCTGGAAAATGCAGACGTGTGCCAAATCACTCAATCTGTGCAATTAACCAAAGAAATCAAGTGTTGATATTTGTGAGGAATTAGTTTTTAAAAGGGAAATTTAGCAAATTCCTTCAAACTCGAAGTCTGATACCTAATTCTGGAAATTACTTAAACGGATGGATGCAATTAGCTCGCATTCCTTGCAAAAGAATGGAAAAAAACATGAAGAAGCAAGAATCTGTTTGCAGACAGCAGCTCATCAAGCTGCAAGAAGTACAGATCTGCAGAGAACACCTCTTGTTACCCACAGTTGGTTTGTTAGCACAAATTATTTATTTAATGGAAAGAAGTAAGGAAATGCCTCGTCGATTACAGTAGCATTTTCCAAAGTCAATCCTGAAATTAAAAGCAAGAGTCCTGTGAAAATCCGAGCTGCCTCCCCTCTCCCTGCTTTAGAAGGGATTAGGATTTAGCACCTGCAAAACTGAAGGCCAACTGAAAACAAAGGAGCTGGAAGAAGCTGCCAAGGTATCACAAGGATCTGTGGTAGATTTAAACTGAACAGCTTTGTGAACAGTCTGGAAGAGGAAGGAATATGGTTTATTACATTTCACCTACTATGCACTGAAATGCATGGCAGGACCTGACAGGAAAAATAAATACATACAGAAAAAGTATTGCTTTGATTGACTGGGACATCTTAAATTAAGAAAGGTGCCTATCCTCTCCCAGGACCACCCTGTCAACATTCAGAGAAGACATTTCCCCATCCTCTTCAGGAGGCCCTCCCAACCCTGCCAGCTCTGAAAGAAATAGAATACAGATCTGTCTCCAGAACACAGCCATGCTCTGAGAAGTTGGGAATGCAACCATCCAAACTGGGACCTGGAAAGGCAGAGGGCAAGCAGCTCAAGATGAAACTGGAGGAAGATGCGGCAGCTAAAAAAACAGCTTAGCTTCAGAAACAGAAAACACAGAAACATGTATCACATAGCAGGATGTTACAGTCTCTTCTCTCTACAGATGTAATTAATCCATAAATGGAATAATGTATTCACTTCTGGACACCTCATTACCAGAAAGACATTGACAAATTGAACAGAGTACAAAGAAAACAACAAAAATGTTTGAGGGTTTGAAGGGAGAGATTTCGAAGGAAAGATCAAAAGATTTGAGTATGTCCAGCTCTAAGCAAGAGCATAGCTTAGTAGGACAAGATATGTATCTATATGTGTTTGAAAGGTATAAACATCAAGCAGAAAATACAGCATGGGGGGGCTATTAGGAGGAAAAATGCAATGAAGTTACTAAAAAAGAAAACTTAAGATGAAAATCTTCTTGTCCTATTAGGATGCACAGTGAATCTCGAGGGATGCAGTAAACATGCCAGAGCAAGAGAACCAGACAGACTGGACAAATTCTTCATCAGATTGGTTAACCCCACACCAACCAAGAGTGGGGCTTGGAACTTCTGTTTTGGATCTCCAACGATTGCTTCTGCTCTGATTTTATATACTGACATAAAACTCACTTGTGGACTTTCATTTAAGTACCTTATAAGTATCTGGACCAAGAAAAAGAAAGGTGTACATGCATGGCTCCCCCAGACCAGATCAAAACTAAGTTCTTCCCTGTGAGGGTGCTGAGGCAGTGGCACAGGGTGCCCAGGGAAGCTGTGGCTGCCCCATCCCGGGCAGGGTTCAAGGCCAGGTTGGAAGGGGCTTGGAGCAACCTGTGCCAGTGGAAGGTGTCCCTGCCCATGGCAGATGGATGGAACTGGATGAGCTTTGAGGTCCCTTCCAGCCCAAAGGAGTCTGGGATTCTGTGCCTCTATCCTGTCCACACTTTATCTCCCAGAACCGCAGTGGGTCTCTAATGGTGATGAACATCACAAAGGCAGTCAAAATGGGAAAAAGAGCTGTTAAGCCATGTACATGAGGATGTAATGGAAGTTGATGCACTTCAGCCATATCACAACGTCAAACTGATGCAGCTTTAAGTAACCTCAACTGTTCCTGTACCAACCTGCCACGGCCACAAACCTTTCTCCGGCAAAGTGTCTTCAAGTCAATCAGGCTTTGCCAAAGGAGATCCTGCCAGGTCAGATTAAGCCTTGCATCAGGAAACATTCAATACCAACACATTCTTCCTCTTCCACTTACCACAGAATATACCAACTAATCTAAGTCAAGGTTCGACTGAAAGAAGATAATTAAAAAATTACATTAAGCCAGATGCAAGCCTGAAGCATCTTTTAATGACTCCTGTCATTACAGACAAACACTCAGTAGCTGGGCTTCATGTTGCAGGCTATTACTAAAGGGCTAAACCATGAAATTTTCTTTAAGGAAAAGTCTCTCAGAGCAATGAGCATGGAAAAACACAAAACAGAAACAGAAAACCCAACTTGAGAGGCATACCCACACCAAGAAATCCCCCCTCGCTGCTCCATAGCAACTTGCACTGCCAGGCTGCCCATGCTATGGGTTTCTGCAGTCAGGAGCAGTGATAACATGGAGATATTTCATCTTCTTGAAGGGTGGCAGACAACATCCTCATCCAACGTGGAACCTGAGAACCAGTGTTCTAGAGTGAGCTAAGCCATGGCCAGATGAGGAGTGGCCAGATGTGGAGTCCGTGGTCCCCCACTGGAAACCACCCCTTTATTTCTCTCTAAACTATTTCCCTTCTTGTATTCCCAAGAACTTCAACAAAAGGTTAATCTGTAAAAGAAGAAAGATCTGCAAGACATCTAATGGCTCTCTCCTGGCTCTCAGCACAAAGCAGTGTTTATAGCTTACTGATGTGCTTCAGTCTGGGTCAACTGCATGTTCATGGCCTGTCTCCCTCTTGCTTTCTTCAGTCAGAATGAACACCAGAGGAAAGCACTGCAGTGGCTGGCAGTGTATGCTGCCCAGGCATTGCCTCATTACCATGATAAAGGAAGGTTTGAATGCCCTTCAGCAAACACCATGGCTTCCCTTCTAGCATCTGACTGACAACCTGGCAATGAGTATCTCCAGCTCCTGATATCCTATTTAGTCAGCAGAGGAACAGGATCAAATACATTTTAGGTGCTTTTGCAGTTTTCCACGGAATTGCCTTTTTATCTATAGGATTCCTCCCAGCCCTGAACCACTGCAATATTCCAGTGTCCACCGTCAGCAGTTCAAATGCTGCAGTCCCTCTGGTAGCTCACAAGGACATGAACTTTCTCATCAATTCTTCCCTCCCCAGAACACTAGAAGGAGGGATGACAAGCTTTTACAATGTGAAAATGTCGATGTTTGTTGCTCACAGAGGCCAGATTTACAGCAAGCCTGAGCCAAGCAGCATGTTTCACACCTTCAAATTTAAGGGGAACAGTGTTCTCCTCTGGAAAACGCAGCCCCGAAGTTGCAATAAAGCAGACACAGATCTGTCAATCACCACGGATGCGAAGCTGTGAAGAGCTTCCCAAAGGAAAGCATTTAGTACCAGATACAGAATGGTCAACTGCAAACCCTACCTCACTACTCACTGCAGTACGCCTTGTCTGGAAGACTGCCCCATAACATCGCCTGCAAAGAGTATAATTGCAAAACTCAATATACATAGGAGAGAGCTGTACAACAAGGAAGAAAGTCCTTATGAAAAAGAACAGGGTTTTGGTAGCTGTACTATGATACTGTGTGCTAATTTACAGCTAAAAACATGGAAATTCTACTATAGCATCACCCAACGTAAAGACAGTGCCAGCAAGAAACAAGTACTGTGGTCGGCAGGAAAACCTCGGGAGCCTTCAGAGGGAATATTCCTCCATTAATCCTTTTGCTAATGTGAATTTAATGCTGAGAATAGATCTGTATTACCTGCACTGGGAAGGTAACACCACATGAGATGATCACACTTAAGAGGTTGCTATCCTGAACATAAGGGGTTTATAGGTTAGATGAGCCTGGTTAAACGGCATCAATCTCTGCAGCCAAGAGATGCAATTAGCCCTGCAGCTCCCTGACTTCTCCTCCAGCCCTGCAGTCCAAGGTTCTTTTGGCTGAGCTCATTTGGAGAGCTGAGCTCTTCAGACCTCTACATTCGTTACAGGTATCTTCACCAGATGCAATTTCAGCAGTCTCCAGGCGATGTCTAGCCACACTTCAGAAGGCCTCTCTGGACAGCCTCCCTGCCTAAAGCTTCACCTCCACACAACTATGTCCTGCCAGAAAGGTTATACCTGAGATGTCACTGAGCTTAAAAAGGTATCTCACCATTACACATTATATATGTGCTTCTTACCAGCCTGATTTCAGGATACTGCAAGATGATTTTTCTGCTGAGGGTTTTGCAGTGGGTTTCTGTGACCAGATTTGGGATTTCTGCGGCACCTTCATCACAGTCACCCACAAAGCAACAGGCATCCCTTGATGAAGCTCCCCCACTTGTCTGAGCCCCACTGTGGAAGGTACCTGCCTTCCACGTCCAGACTGCAGATAACACCATGTAAACCAGCAAGCCCTTGTCTTCCAAGGCTGGCTTCTCACCCTCAGACAGGCTTGTGCCTCCATATGCAAACACGGTCTACATCCTGACAGCAAGTACAAGTCTATCCCAGCTGCTAACAAGACTCTTTCTGCTTTTATTTTTTTCTAGATATTCTTCACAGCACAACCAAGCTTCTCTGTACAAATTGTAGGTGCTAGAAAACAAGATGTTGAAATGACTTCGATTACACTGAAAGAATATCCTACTGCATCCTTAGGGAAAGGAGAGAGGAGAGAAAACACATTTAAAGAAAGGATGTTCTGGCTCCTATGTAAACCTGCTCTTACACTGGGGGCAAATCTTAACAGAAAAACAAGAAACCACCTTTGTGGAAGTTCAAATAGGAGGAAGAGGACTCCAGCACCACTCTCCTACTCAAGCAGATTGCCAGCAAAGCCGCAAAAGAGAAGCCAGGGCCAAAGCTGAAGTGGATCTATGCAAGGATGCTCACCAGACAGAGCAATCTAGGTTGGATGGGGCTTGGAGCAAGCTGTTCTAATGGAAGGTGTCCCTGCCTGTGGCACAGGGTTGGAACTGGAGGAGCTTTACGGTCCTTTCAACCCAAACCAGGCTGTGGTTTTATGTGGTAGGAAGACCACAAAGCTCTGGTCTGTGGCTCTGTAGCCTCTTACACCCCATGTAACACAAGGTGCTGTGGGAAGACGCTGGTTTATTGGATCAAATTTTTTTCAAAATACCCTAACGTTTTCTTTTTGAGTTCTTACTATTCTTTTTTATTCCCCCTAAATTTCTCATGGAGAACTCTTCCCGAGCTCCACTTACAGCAGCACTTGTCATCCCACAGGGAAAAGACAGCAGGCATGGATTAATTTTTGAGGTAAGCTGCTTTCATGCCAATGCATTTGGCACTGGAGTATACAAGAGCAGCTATCCCAAAAATGCAGTGTTTATGAGAGGAGTGGTTTCTAAAATTGTTTTCACTATGGATACCAAGAAGCACCACCTGATTCCTGACTACTCACTTGTGCACATGTTTCCACATGGTTATTTATAAGGGTGACTTGAGCATCTCTCTCACAGAACTCCTATCTCCAAGCTGAGCAGCTCCAGCTGGACATTCAGCAGAGCTGTTTTCCAAAAGTCACTGCAGAGTTTGCCAATGGAAAAAGCACTTTTGTACCTAAAGACAAAATAAAACCTTGCCTGCAGAAACGGAGAGATTCTCTCAGTGCGATTGTGGTTCTAAGATTTAATTATCTCAGCACAGAACTGCAGGTATCAATGCTTCGGAGATAAAGAACAAACAAGGCAATTATTCCCAGAAGTCCTCCTTTTTCTCCTCTACCAATCACAAGGGTTACAAACATGCCAAGGTCAAAGAATGTGTAATAATGATACTTATTTCCAATTGGGATGCACAGAAACCTTGTACTGTAATGGTAGAAGAGCAATGGTGTGAAACTCAGCAGAGCCCACATGAATGCACGGCTAAAGATCATAAAGGCTATTGCAGAACGGTGTCTGAAATGACAAGGAATAAAATTAACAAGCATCTTTCCAACCAACTCAAACTCTTTAGCCCTAGTATTTCTTGCTGAGCTGCTTCCCAGCACCCAGGCCAGAGATCCACCATCTATTAGACATGTGACGTGCTAGAGATGGCTCCAAGCTGTACTGTGTAGCTCTGGATGTGAACTTTTACTGGGGTTTGCCCTCTCCAGAGTGAAAAGACTGGATCAGAGAGCAGAGAAAAGCCATGAATGGTGGAGCTGCAGAGGCTTCTAAAAGCAACAGAGGACTGGAACACATTGTTCAATTCTGTGGACTTCCTTCGCCATTATTTGCATTATGCTGGGACATCACAGGAAATATTTGTTTGCAGGCACCCACCCCACCATCAGAACCAGAGCCATGTGCATGACGAAGAGGATGGCAGCATTAGGCAACCACTGATATCCTCACTAGCCCTGTACATGGACAAGTTACTGTTGCGAAAGCAATGACAGATGAGGTACACTTCTTCATTATGATCTGCCTAAACAAAAAAGGGTGTTGTTTATTAAAAGCTGAAGTGCTGTGCTGAAGCTTACACCCAGAGCAAAAATGCCCTACCTCCAGCACAGTAAAACTCCATCATCTTCCTTTTCTGCAATATGAAATCATAATAATTTCAGATATAAAGCCAGGAAAGGTGTAATTTGGTAAAAAAAGGGGAATACCCAGCCCTGTGGCCTGAAACCTATAGTATCACTGTGCTACAGCAGATTGTTCATTGCTTACAGCACAAACCAAAAGCATTATGAAGTAAAAATAATGCTTTGAACAGTTTGAAGTTTCATACTTCAGACTTAAACCCCTGCAAAAACTATCATCCGTTTTCTTTTGAACAGATAGCTTCCTTGCTATTTATCTTGCAATGAGAGTATTCTACTCAAACTTCCCAGGTGGTCTCTGTCTCAGTGAGAGCCTAAACAAGAAAGTTCTTGCCAACAAAGTTATTTCTTTGGGAAGTTTGTGAGAATAGCAAGATACACAGGAAAGCCCTAACACTTTCTTCATCATGTGCAGTTTTACACTAAGAATGTATACTTATGACAACAGACATGCACCTGGTACAAACCATAGACCACATTTATAGAAACTTTCGAGCATGACTATGGCAAAACACAATTTATACAACTTTAAACCTCAACCCCCAAATCAGATGAGCTCAACTCACTTCATTTTGTGGATGAACATTAAGGAATTTACCAAACAGTTCAGAATAGCAGGATCAGGAGTTGGACACAGATGTCTGAGCTTCCAGTCCTTCCAGCTAGCAGATGTGCAGCAAAATGATCCCACTGGGCACAACTTATTCACACACCACTCGAGCACTTTGCTACAGACAGTTTGCTGGGCTGAGTCCCTGTGCCTGCTTTTATGTAAATGATAGGAAAAGTGAGGGTGGGATCATGCTGATTTGGCTGTGTGCACTACAACTTGCTCAGTGACACATGCATGGGCTTCATGCTGTTTTCTCAACTTTTTTTAACAGTGAAAAGTCTGGATTTCCTGCAGAAAATTCCACTCACTGACTACTCTGTGTTTGGCAGTGAAGGCAAGAGGAATAAATAGAGGATGCAGCATTTAGGTTGGGAAAAGAATACTCTGTTCCAAAATGTAACTTCACTAGAATAATACTACAGATTAAAGCATCCAACATTAAGCAATAGTTATAACAGTCCGAACTTTGCCAGTCTGTCCCACCAGTGTGACACCAGCCCCAAACCCGGGCTGGGGCTGCAGCCTGAGCACAGCGACTGCCCTGAGCCTCATGAAGCACCTCAGCTCCCTGCAGCTCACACCCCGACTAAGGCTCCACCACCACCAGCCTCCTCCAAGGACTTCTCAGGACACAAGGAGTAAATCCAAGCAAAGGAACCCAAGTTTTTAAGTACAAGGTAGGAATAAAATACTGTGGTATCTCCTAGAGCTTAGCCAACACCCTACAAGTCTGTTTCTCCATCCCTGGCAATCCTTAAGGCCAGGGTGGATGGGGCATGAGCAACATGGCCCAGTGGAAGGTGTCCCTGCCTACAGCAGGGGGTTGGAACTGGATGACCTTAAGGTCCTTTCCAACCTAAACTGTTCTATGATTCTGCTATTTTTGTGTGCGTACATTTCTACAGCACATACAAGCAAACCAGAGATGACAGCAAACCTCAACTGCAAGATTTTGGTTGAAATCTACCCCCACTGGCAGAAGGATGAGTTATTGCCTCTCCCAGCACAGCATCAGAAAATATCCCCCCTGCACAGAGGGCAAAATAAACCAGAGAAGGGTGGATGAGGCAAGGAGGACGAGGAGAAGGACTGAAAAGGATGAGGAAAGGTGAGAAAGATGTCAGCAAAAGATGCCGCTGCACTGAGCCAGTGACTGCTCCGGACACAAATCAACTCTCACAGCACCAAATGGTGTGTAAATCACAGCAGAACAACTGCAGAGTAGCTCAGTGTCACCAGCACTGCAGATCTCCAGCAGGAGGCTCTGGCTCTGTTACCTTTTTTGTATTGGGGCAACCACAGAGATGCCACCATTACCAACACAAAGCGAGAAGGCAACAATGTGGGATGCACCAAAGCCTGGCTGGAGGGCTTAAGAGATGAAGAGCAGTACTTTGTGTCTCTACCTTAGCCAGGCAGCCCCTGCTTCTTCATTTCCCAGGGAGAGATACTTACTCCTAACTGAGCCTCTTATTACAGTGACAATTCTCCCCAGGGATCAGCATGGAGTGAGCTCTCTCTTGTTGTCGTTGCAGCTGCTGTTAAACTGTGCTCAACAATCGATCCACGCCTGAAAAACCTTCCAGAAGCCCTGCCAGGAAGGAGGACCTGCTGTGTCCTGCCAAAGAAAAGCTCCTCTGACACCCTCTTCCTACACTGTGGGACAGTTCATGCGGGCCAGGGAGAGATGGAGGGGGATAAAAATTAGTGGAAAAAAACAAGTTATCCTCATTTCCTGCTCTTTGTGCAGACATCATGTTGGGTGTGATGTCTTGGCCACACACAGCCATGTTAAGCACTCTTAATGAACCAAGAGGACATCGATTTTCCACTTCCTATGTTTGTCTTTACAAACAGGCGGATATAGGAGATGAAGGTTTAAAATGCTGGTTATCAGACCTCAGGTCTCCAAGACCATTTGCCTTCTCAGGCCATTTTGCAAACACTGCCATGAGGATGTGGAAGTGTGTGTTGAGCCATCTCCCTCCATGCTCACCTCTGGGTTTCTTGGATCCAGAGGAGCAGGGAGAGACCACAGCTTCCCACCATAGCCCAGGGAGCAATGAGGGAACAATGACCAAGCTTTGCATTGTCCCTCAGTAGTTCTCTCAAAGAAAAGGAAAAGGATGCACAGAAATCAACTGTATGGGTACACAGCTCAAAGTGATTTCACCCTAGGATAAAGATTTCCTACTTACGGGCTGCTTCACAGGTATTGTAAATAGGAAGATGTAGCAACACAGACAGGCAGTCCCTGATACACCAAAACCAGTTCCCAGTACTTCCAAAGGGATCCTTTCCAACCCCAGTTCCAGACCTACAGCAGTTTCTCCACCTGCTGCACAAAACAGCAGCATTTTCACCCACTCACATACCCCTGAAAGCAGACAGCAGCAAATCCCCATCTGCCTGAAGCTTCCTCTCTCCAGCAGAACACCGCCACATCCAGAGCTGACCCCATGATTCCAGGAGTGCCTCAATACGCACGTTTTACATTGGTTTTCCAGAGGGATTCCAAGCCTGCCTGCCCACCCGCAGCACACACACAAAGGAGGGAGGAGGACCACGGCTTCTCCAAAGAGAACGGAGTTCCTGAGGTCTGGAATAGTGTGGCACAAAGGTCATGTCATTACTGCAGCAGTTGGTGACCGGGGCAGAACAACTCTGGGTTAGAAAAGAATGATTTGGAGAATAAATGCATTTGCTAATTCACTTTTATTCTGTATGAAAATGTAAATTGGGTGCAAAAATAAAACAAACAGAAGAGCCCTAATTATTTATACAGTCATTTTAATCAAACAATGAATAGCACACAGCAACCTTCTACATCAATTAATAAAGCTGGCTTCTGCAAAACAAAAGAGTTACACCATGTGCCCTAATTATACAATCCAGCCTGGAGATGCTTTCCCCCCCACCTTTTTCTCCCCCCATACCCCTGGCTTCATATATACCCACCACATTCCTGAGCTGAGGACACTCGTTAGCCCCACTCTCTATTTACAAATTCATTACTCTGCTGTGTATGTACTAATGTCTCTGACAGTAGGAGTGGTCACAACGCAGCACTCTCAGAGACAAAACAGCAGCTAATTGAAGGCAGAGGCTGGGGGGATGAAGAGGAGGGTCTGCCTTCCTTTCTCTGCGCAGGAGGCAGCTGCTTCCACTTCAGCTTAGCGCATTTCACAAGATGAGGATAAAATAAGAGCTATTAGATGTTTGCGTTAGATTCCGGGGAGCCACCTCAATGTTTTGCATGAACAAAGCACGCTTTACAATGTGTTTCTTCATGTCTTACGCTGGGCTTCACTTGATCAAACACCATTCACCACCGTAACATATGTGACCGAACTGGGTAATGATGAGCTGTCACCTTTCTGAGGAATCAGTGCATATCCCTTCTGAAAGCAGATCTACCAGAAGCAGCCCAGTGCCTTGCAGCTTCACACACATCCACAGCCCAGGGTCTCAGTCTGCCTCTGAAGGGCTGGCACAGCAGAGCAGAGGAGGGGACAGCATCTCCACGCAAGCAGCCCATACTCAACAGTTCAGTGCATTTTGTCCCCAGTTATCACAGAATCCCACAGAATGGTTTGGGTTGGAAGGGATTTTAAAGCTCATCCAGCTCCAACCCCTGCCACGGGCAGAGACACCTTCCACTAGAGCAGCTTGCTCCAAGCCCCTGTGTCCAGCCTTGGCCTTGAGCACTGCCAGGGATGGAGCAGTCACAGCTTCTCTGGGCACTCTGTGCCAGTGCCTCAGCATCCTCATAGGGAACAGCTTCTGCCTAAGAGCTTATCTCAGTCTCCCCTCTGGTAGGTTAAAGCCATTCCCCCTTGTCCTGTCCATACAGGCCCCTGTCCAAAAGCCCCTGTCCAGATTTCTGGTAGCCCCTTTAGGCACTGGAGCTGCTCTAAGGTCTCCCCTTAAGGAGCCTTCTCCTCTCCAGGCTGAACCAGCCCAAAGCTCTCAGCCTCAGTTTAACAGGGTTTGGGGTGCAGGGTATACTGCTTGCTTATTTGTACCTATCAACAGCAAAAGGCAACACTGAAACCACCCGTGTTTTCTTTGTACACTTAGAAATCCCCCATCCACAAGTCAGGTTCTGCAGTGCCAACAGTGCACATGGTACTTTCACAAGGCACAAAAATACCAACATAGAAACACAGTTGCAATTTAAACCTGTAAGAAAAATGGATACCTAAAACTCACACCAAATGCAATCAGATACCACTGAAGTTTAATTATTCTTCATGTTTAAAAAATTTTGTTAATATGTATTTGATTCTCCCAGAGCATTTCTTTCCATGAGAAAGCTCCCCACATTTCAGAACTGATGCTTATGTGTAGTTAATATTCAAAACAGTACTTGTCAACTGGTGGTGCAGGACACACCGTGCTTCACAGGAAAACAAGTTGCACACTCAGTACCTGCAATCACAGATTACCACCATGAGCCATTTTTTGGGTTTGTCTGCACTGAGGCACCACATGCCCTAAATCTGAGTTGCCAAAACTTAAACAAGAGAGTTTTCAACAGCACGAGCACTGACACCCCCAGCAAAAGCCAGACACCAAGAGAATACTTGATAGAGGCTACAAACAGAAAACATCCACTTGTCCTTATTATCTTGACATTGCAATTCCAAGAAATAATGGAAAATCAAAAGCAGCTCTTGAGTTGCTTACTCCCAACTCCAAATTTGGGTGTGCAACATGGGTCTGCGCACATGGCACAAGCTGACTCCCCACGTTCCTTTGTCATTAATGGTCCAAATAGGTGCTCAGATGCTACCACATTAAAAATGAAGCTGGTAATGATGAGTATTGGTCCATTCTGCCACTAAGGGAGTTCAGCACTTTGCAGCTGTCAATGTACAAACCTCAGCATCAACAGCAAAGCAATCCTTTCTTTTTCTTTTCCATTCCCTCAAAGTCTTTTTCAGAGGTACAGGCCACAACCACAGACCACCACCACTGTGAGCCACAGAAATATGAACACAAAATCACTGCTGGTCTGTCCAACCTGACACCAACCTCCTCTCCTCCTATAGACCCTGTAAGGATCCCTCTATCAGTAACATTTGTTAGCATCCTTTAACAATTCCTGCAATTATTCACTTAAGTCAATCCATTTTCACTGCAATTCCTTGCTTCTTCCAGAAGAAACAGCATACTGACAAATAAAATCTACCTACTGAACAAGAACACCTTAGCCGTGACATTGTGAACAGTGAAATAACACTTGGGAGAATAGATGTATTCCAGAACCAAACATCCCCAGGGAGCTTGGATGTTAAAAGCAACAGCACTTGCAATTTTGGATAGACACATCTGAAACATCCTTCTAGGCTACACCACGAATTTCACAGGTAAGAAAAAACCCCAAGCCCTAGGTGCTAACCAGAAACGTGATTCAGAGGAGAGATGCTGCAAACAAGGCTGCTTTCTCAGCAAGCAGCAGGACTTCTCCTCTTTGTGATTTACAGATACTTAAAACCAAGTAGGTTAATGAAGGAACAATACACTGACTGCGGAGCACTGATTAATACAAACTTCAGAGCATAGTGATCCATGAGCCAATTCAGCACTAAGGCAACGTCCAAGAGGTTTAGCTGGGGTTAGTTAAAAAAATGAAGCCTAGAAAAAGTGACAATGGCATTTAAATATTAACTGAATCCAATAATTCATGAGAAACAACTCTATGGATGTCCACTGTATGTGGACTAAAAAAACATATAGATAGTTTACAATATTCTACTTTTCACTCTGCATTTTGATCTCTGTTTGCTTCAGTATTTTCATAGAATCACAGCCTGCCTTGTGTCAGAAGGGACCTTAAACCTCATGCAGCTACAACCCCCTGACACAGGCATGGACACCTTCCACTAGAGCAGGTTGCTCCAAGCCCCATCCAGCCTGGCCTTGAACCCTGCCAGGGATGGGGCACCCAAAGCTTCTCTGGATACTTATTACCTGAAAAATTTCACTGTCAGCTTTTAAATAGTTTCATTTAGAAGGAGCTTGGTGCACTGAACGGATTGCACAGTCAACCACCAGGACTCTATATGATGTCTCTGACGCGCAATGAGTCTTTTTGCCTCAGTTTCCTTTTCTCTTAGAGAAAAGTAATACCCCTGGGTTGGGGACTGACCACAAAAATGCTTGGGAAGCATTTTGAACACTTGAATGTGCAATTCCATCTTGTTAGACAGCACAACAGCATCCATTCCTCACCCAGCAGGACCACCAGCAGATGAAGGTGGCACAGCTCTTGCTACCAGCAAGCTCATCAGCACCTTGCTCAGAGTCTCTGACCCACCATCAGGCATGGCCAGACATGTTGGGTTGGGAAGAGATGGGGTGCAAAGAAAATAAGACGCAGAAGCATCTTCAAATGGCCTCTTCTAGGCGGTAATGATGACTTCGGGAGACTGGACCGTCAGGAAGGAGGCACCCACAGCCAGGAGCAGTGCAGGGTCACATCATCTCAGCTCACTCACAAGTGCTCTCGGTCCAAGCCTAAGTCTGCAGGGATGCAATCCAATCATCACTTCCCAGAGCTGCATCTGAACACCTGATGTCGTGCTCCTCTGCTGGAGGAGGGAAACCATCCAGGTCTGTCACCACCTCCAGAAAGTAACACACCTGCATGCACCCAAGCACTGCGGTCCTTAGCTAACCACCACATACTGCAGCAGTATTTTACATCTTGCTTTTTTCCTACAACAAGAATCAGTGAAGGTACTACTTGTTATTTGTAGATCAGTATTTCTATCTGTTACCTAAAATGAAGGTTTCCTGAGTCACAACAGAAAAAAAGACAGAATTGAGAGGGAGGGACCCTGAGTGAGGTTAATAAGACCATACGAGGTCATGTTTTTAACCAGCTTTTCCATCTCTGATAATGGCACAGCCAAGTCCAGAAGTGATCTGAATTGCATGGTGGCTGTTCAGCAGTCAATGACACTCCACTGGAGTTCTCAACTCAGTTCTCAGTGAACAAATGGTTGTATAAAAACAGCGATTACCTGAGACGACCATTTTCATTCTAGGACAAAAGAACATCAGGCTGGAAATTGCAGACTTAATCCCTTGGGATTGCAACCCACCATAATGCCTTGTGTTTAATTTTCAGTGGAAAAATAAAAAATAATAATACAAAGCAATCACAGAGTGGTGACCAAGAACAAAGGATGGATAATAAGAATTAATTTCAACATAACTACCACTGAAACCAAACTGCACCCATTATTAAGAGTTAGACCAATGGCTACTGGGCATCAGCTGAAAGCAGAGGTACTAGCTTCGCTGCTGCTTGAAGCCTTATCACCTGGCTTCTTTGCTATCAGACAGCCTGGGATCAAAGCGGGAAGAGGCACCAAACACAGAGATGTCAGGGTGCAACAGGGGAAACTTGCTTTTTCCATGTTTTGCCTTCTCTACAAATGATCTGCAGGACTGCAAATGCTGCTTCAGCATCAGTCTTCTGCTACAGTAATCGGAACGCTAAGCTGGTCACCATATAACCCAACTGGCAAAAAAATAGTTCAGCATAAAAGCCCACCAACAACATATCAACAAACAAAGCAAAATAAGGAGGGGTTTGCATTTGACTCCAAATGTCTCTGTTATAGGCCAGGCTGTACAGGGCTTAGAGCAACCTGGTCTGATGGAAGGTGTCCCTGCCCACGACAGACAGTTGGAACTGGATGAGCTTTAAGGTCCTTTCCAACTCAAACCAGTCTGTGATTCTATGTTTTAGAGATACTAATTTATGCCTACCATCACCTAAAGAAAAGACACACTAGTTGGAAACAATGGGCCACCTAAAAAAAGAGCCCATGTGTTGTTCCTTTCCACCTAGCCTGCTACATCTCCTTGTTCTTCATGCTAAAACCTGCCAAATTCATGACAACAAAACCCTGTCCTTGTGAAGCCTGGAGGCGGGCTGTGCTGGGATGGAAACAAAAGGCTACAAATCAAACTTCAAAAAAGCATAGGAGGATGGAAGGGCCCTTTATAGAAGCAGAGCATTTATTTGTTGTGACTCTTAATATTATCAAAAGCAGCAGTAGGTTAGCACCGGGTTAGCATCAAATGTAACAGCTCGTTTGTAGTGACTAACCAGGGCAAGCAGGGATAACTGTTGTAATGAAGCAAGTCTGCAGCCTGAGCTGAATTCTCAGAGAAGATACCAAAAGAACAAAGGTGTAAAGGGAAGAGTAAACAACAATCATAACAGAGACAGATACCTTCTCATGGCTGAGCCTTACAGAAGGTGCTCTGGAGCAAGGCACTGCCCTCCATGCCCAGCTCCACTGCTGCTTCCAACAGCTCTCATGCCAGCCACATCCACCCTCCTCCTGCTCAACCTTCCAGCCCTCCAGGGCCACCATCCACAAATCAAGCTGTTGCCAATGAAGAATTAAAGGGGGGAAAAAAAGATATTATAATAATAATATATAATCATGAACCTATTTTTTCAGGTTCACAGAGAAGCTTTTAGGTATGGCCCAAATGCCAGGGTCACCCTGCAAACGTCGGTCTGCAGGTGGCAGCTGCATTCTGCTGCTGTTGAATTGTATGAACAACATCTGAGCACTCTCCTGTGCTCCCTGTGTATCACTGAGCATTTAGGGAAGTGCTGGCAAAGGTTCTGTCTCCAAGTTTACCTCTGAATGAATACTGATAGGAAGGAAAAGCAAGCAGATGTTGGATGACTAACTTGAATGCGCTTGAACAGGATTTTGGAACAGTCAAAAAAGAACGTCCCCAGGGGATTTATCTACATTTCATGTTCAGCATAGTGCATATTCATTAAAAGCATGGTCACCAGTGGAGGCATGTGCTGACACAATATTGTTTTAACACACAGGGAGAGAGGGACTCAGAACATCTCTAAATGCCTCTAAATGCCTTTTAGGTGCCCCACCACCCAGGGTAAGAGCCCTGGCTGGGAAGAGCTGCCCTTGGTGAGGCTTTTAGGAAGTGTTCAAGACAGTGTGCTACTGCAAACATGTTATGCTGCTTCTACCTGTTTTCATAAATACATGCCTGATGTGTCCCTTAAGGAGGTCTCTCAGCCACAAGAAGCAGCAGCAACTCATTTGGTTCTCACTGTATAACTGGAAAAAGCATTTTGGAATGGCGAACACAAAGTTTTCAATGCCAAAACAGAGGCTGCTAAAAGAAATAAAGAAATGGAGACAAAAGTGAGTGACTGATACGCATTTTGACTGAGAAACAGTAGATAACCTTGCATTTAGCCAAGCTGCCATTAAGTGCCTGCTGCAGCAAGGCAGCAGGCTGAAGCCCTGATGGCAGAGCCCATGGTGCTGAGCAGCTCTGGGGAGAAATGAAACTGGAGGAAAGCAGATGCCACCTCAGACGCAGGTCACAGACATATCAGGTCATACAACTACAGCCAGCTGGTCCACCAGACTTCTTGTACCACAGACACTGGCACAATCACCCAAACCACGCGGGCTGTGCATCACTGCGTGCCCCACCATGACACCATTGCTGAGGGTCAGAAATAACACAGGATCAGACTGAACTCAAAAAGCCAGTATTGAACACAGAGCCCCCTGACTTGAGGACTTGCGGTCCTGATTTCAGCCACCACAGTGGCCACCTGGCCAGGAGGTTCAGCAGGATCACTGCTATCATCCATTCTGGATTGCCCACGGTCCTCATTATACCACTTCACCCCCACAGATGACAAGCCATTCCTAAGTCCATGCTTTTCCCCTATACCACCGATGCATCCTGACCCCTCAGGAACTTCAGTCGAGAAACTGCACACTGTCAGCCCCACCACAGAGACCCACACAGGAACACATTTAAACAGCTCAGCCTTGATTTATATGTCTGCCTCTTACAAAGCCCAATTTCCGACGCTGGAATTCCGATTCGCTATCACAACCTTTAGACCTACAGCCAAAGACTGTCATTTTTAACACTGGTTGTTTGGCAAACCACAAAGCAAGCTCACAAATCCAATAAAAGAAGGGGGTCTTAAATAAAATAAATAATAAAGCCCACACAACAGTTCCAGCCTGCTGCATAGCAAGAGGGGAAAGCACACAGTACATCATCCGTCTGACCGCTGGGCAAGGGCCAGCATTCACTGAGAACCTGGCTGGCAACAGCACTTTCTCAGGTTCCCCACTTGAATTTGCTTTTTAACTGCCCAGAGGTCTCACACCAGCCTTTGCTGGCAAAATAGTCTCAAAAAACTACAGAAGGAAAGCCTGAGTACTTGGTGTGCTGCAGCTGCGTGTGTACACACACAGGTCCAAATCCAGCAGAGCCTTCCAGAGCCAGGTTTTTGATAGGAGCCACCACGGCAAAGGAGTTATAAGTAAAAAAAGACTCAGATCTCTTTAGAACTGAGACAGTCAGGATAAAGCAGTATAACCTTTAGTAAGATATACACTACCCCAACCTCTTTTTTTTTTCATCCCGTTTCTTGTCTGGTTGGATGGGGCTTGGAGCAACCTGACATAGTGGAAGGTGTCCCTGTCTGTGGCAGGGGGTTGGAACTGTATGAGCTTTAAGGTTCCTCCAACCCAACCCAGTCTGGGATTCTACGATTCTTCCCATCCATTTTGCTCAACAGGTGTTCCTTAGGAACTGGGACTGTCATTCAGGACACATACACCCTCCATCTACATTCCACACATGGAGGGATCTCCATCACAGTGTCTTACATGCTACAGCTACTCTTGTAAGGGAACAGATGTTCAACATTTACCTCTGCAGCTTCACATATCGTTCTGGTACACCAAGAGCAGGTCCATGTACAAAATCAGCTTGTATATACCCACATGGTGCAAAAAGACAACAGACAACAGGAAAGAGGCAGCCACATTATTCACACACAATATAAATCTGACCTCCAATTTCACTGGTGTGTAAAACCAACCTGACAAGCAAGCCCTGTCTTCACATAACGTCATGTGCTTGTAGCACTTACACATGAATCTCCAAACACTGCGAAGAGTGCACTCTGGAGAGAAACTGAGGCAGCAGGCTCAGCAATCCATCTATTCCATTGCCATCTGTGTTTAGCCTGTTTCTCTGCTCCTCTGTGACTCACCAGAAAACAGAAGTAGAGGAGCGCACTCACAGATAAAGCTGAAAAGGAAACAAAGATCAAAACCGAATGACTTCACACTACAGAGCCCGTGCAGCCTAGTAATGCTGCACACCAGTTGCTCCCAGAATTTACCCTGGGAGCATTTCCTATCCATCTTCCGTGAGAAAAAGCCAGGGCACACAGTGGCCTGCATGCAGTGGTTAGAGAGAGGACTGTGTTAGTCTGTCAATGCAACTCCAGTGTTTTTACATGGAGCCTCCAGGCACACAATTTTCTTAGGACAAGTGGTCTCATAATTGGTTAAACAAAGCAGAGAGGGTCAATTTCTGAAATATTAGGCTTGTGGACACCTATGTACTCTATTTTAGCACTAATTCTCTTCCTTTCCACTGTCAAATCCTGCCATTTATTCCCACTGACATAATATCAGGCAGATGGGAAACGTTTGGCCTAATTCTTCTCGCTCCCTGTGTCCCTCCAAGACCTGGTTTGACTTCCTATGCATCAAGACAAAAATCATATTAAACTGCATGGGGGAAAAAAAAAAAAAAAAAAAAACCCAAAAAAAAAAACCCAGCTCTGCTACACACAGGATTTGCATCTGATCCCAAATTTCCTTCACACCCAGCATATACGTTTTGTAGCTCTCTCCCATAGCAGGACTTTCATCCCTCCCTCTGCACAGCCACTACTTGTCTTATGGTGTGAGATTGAAGTAGACAAGTGTGAAAGAATCATATAGGGCTCAACATCATTAGACTCATCCTGAAAGCACAGGAGTTGACAGGTCTGAGGAAGCAGCTTCGGATCTTCCCCTGCGGCTCAGATTTGGGGGCTTGGAGGTTGTGGAGAATAAGGAAGATCTCTAGAAAATAAAGCTAAGGAAGCTGGGTGTTGGTGTCTCTTTTTGCAATCTTGGGGCAGTTGTGATGTTACCAGGGCATCAAAACCAATAAAGAATTACTATGAAAGCCTCGAGTTAAACGTAGATCCAAACTGCGAAAACAAAATGCAAGTTCAGCCTGTTAGAAATAATGTGCTGGGCAAAACATTAACACATTTACACTTGGAAGTTGTGAAAGAGTCAGAATCATCCTGCTTAAAATGTATCAGTCAGACGAGACCTGATTTCAGCGCAGAGCATCCTGCAGATACATAAAAGAAAGTACGTGAATAGGCGTCGTAACACAAACAGCCATTTATTTTCTGCCAAATAAGATCAATGTCCTCTCTCCACAAAATAGTGCTCCCTGCAAAATGCTGGAGTTTAGCATGCTCACAGAAAACGAGGTCACAAAATCAAATGCCCCAAAATGTTTCACTTATTAAACAGGCTCAGTTGCACGCTTTGGGGCACTTGTCCTTAATTCAGCCTGCTGTATTTGTACAGAATAAAGAATAACATACCCTCACCTTAAGGGCTGGCAGATCAGCTTGGCCTGAAAGGTCACCCAGACTTTTCCTGACTGAATCAATGCCAAAGTCAAGACTTTGCCCACTGAAAAAGCCCAGCAAATTAAAGCTTGTGGTTATTGCGTATGCAACGATTACCTTGCAATCATTACACGCAAACCCCATATTCCTCAGTGGCTCATGGAAGGATAACTGGCAGCTCTGATAAGAGAGTAGCAGCTTAAAGCAACAATTGTGGGGGGTTACTTTGGGGTTTTGTTATTTCTCATTTTACTTGTTATGTGGAAATAAGTGTGAAGCACTGAAGAACAAGTCACATCCCCTGCAGCTATAGCCATCAAACAGGTAGGCAGCTGTGTTTTGTACCAGCTCTAACTTCTCCCTGGCCTTTTAGCTTAGCCTGGTTCAGAAAACTCTGCAATAACTCAACCTGGACAGCGCAGAGTGGAAAGGTCACCGATATACAACCAAATCAAGGTGGCACATAAACACATCAACAGGACCTATCAGCCTGGGAACCCCAAGGCACAATCTTAACCAAAAGCACACTTCCCAGCTCTGGAGATGGACAGTCTCCTTCATGGCACATTTGTTTGCTACCTAGGAAAAAAGCTTCTGCATTCTCAAATACACCCACCATTTCAAACTGCCAGGTTAAACAAGTAATTGAAGTTCAGTAATGCTCTGCTTCCAGTTACCTCCCACGACTGCTGCAGACGTGGTACCTCAGGACCTGGTTTAGTGGGACTTGGCAGTGTTGGGTTTATACTTGGACTTGATTATCTTAAGGGTCTTTTCCAAGCAAAATGATTCTATGGGCCTATGCTGTGTGACCCAACAGCTCTCAGACTGCCTTGTGATACCCTGAAGGCATCTCAGCTTGAGTTTCTGATTCCTCAGCACCATAAAAGTCTCATAACCACAAAATCCCCCCCACAGTTCTGTAGTGCCATGTTTTCACAGCAAAACCAAGGCAGAACACTGTGAAAGCACCAACAATGGCTAAAGCCCTGTGTAATTTAGCAGCAGTTCAGTAGCTCCTATGAGTTTAACCATGAGTTTTGCAGTATTCACCTTAGTGTTTCTGTCACAAATTCCTTGGGCTACATTAAAAAATACCTTTCCTTTTTTCCCCCTCTAGGTCAGATTCCTAACTCCCATAGCTGGAAAAGCATCCAACTTACATCCCAAGGGCTCAGAAACTGGGTGAGAAATAAGAACCTTTTACACAGTTAATTGTGTAAAAAGTATCAGCTGTTTTGGGGGTGACACTTCATGATTTTTTAAGCAAATACACCTGGCATGCTGGTTTCCCTGGGAATACATGACATACCCATCCACTTCCAGTCCAGGGTCAGCTTTCTCCACAATCCCAAAACAATGACTGTAACAGAATACAAACCTTCCCAATCATCCTTATGCCTGAGGTATTAAAGACCACTGATGAATAAAAGGTGGAATGAATATTTCAAGAGGTTGCAGGCAGCAAGATTAATAGATGGGGATGAGAACTGAGCAACTCCCGACCCAAGTGGTTCCAAGGCACAAAGTGTGTTTGCTTTCAAAAGCCAAGACCAGCCAAAATTTCCAAGAGGGAGCCATGATTCGTGGCATTCCCGTTTATGACTCCCCAGGTGAGGTACGTCAGCTGCTTGGTTGCCAGAGTATGAGCATTCAGCACTCCCAAATCATTCCTCCCCATCCCATGTGGGTGCCCAGACACTTGTGCTCCTAAAAAGCTGGTTTCATCTTTCTGTTTCTCAGTTCGTCAACTGCAACACAGGCAAGTTCCTTCACCTACAACCTCACAGTTCCCAAGGGTGCTGGGAGGGGCTCATTCATCTGCGTTCACTATGTTCCCTGAAAAGAAAACAAGTGCTGCACATGAAGCCTCCTCTTTGTCACTCACTGATCTCTGATGCACCCCAAAACTGATTTAACAAGTCCTACTTGTTAAAGTGAAAACCAGACAGGAAGAAACCCTTCTTATTATTAAGGTGCTTGCCAGCAAACTCAACTGCTAATATCTCTGTGCAGCACAGAAAGCCTCTCACGAAACCTTTCATGTGTCTCTCTACACGTCAAGCTCCCTTTCTTCTTCCTTTTATCTTCATATTTAGATAATTCTCACTAAAAGCAAGGTGGTCGTTCGTGCAAAATTACCATAACGTCTCTTGATGGGCTTTTAAGATCTCTTCTGCTTGTTACACAGTACTTGGGATGTGTTTTGCCAAGAAGCAAGACACTGTTTATTCTTGTATTAGGAAGACAAAGCGTTTCCCACTTAAGGGCTTCATCTCTCTTAAAACGCATGGAGTAGCAGGAGAGTGAGTGGCACAACTGAAGAGAAGAGACTCCTAACAGCAATTGAATTTCAATTTCATTGATTAGTAGTATTGCAGAGTAAGGAGATTTAATGCCAAGCCCGGTGTAAATTGGATTCCAATTGCTGTCCCTGTGTAAAAGGGGGTCTCACAGAAAGGATTAAATGCAGGCCAAGGTTGCACAATGAGCCCACTGGCTCATTCACAATCAGCTTTGTGTACTCATTAGAAAAGGGAGCTAATCACCCCAGTTTGTGCTGGTTTTGGAGCTGCCAGCACAAAAGGCTGCGACCTCCCACTGAGAGTCAAAGACAAAATATCCCGCTTTCTCCCATGTACAAAACCCCTCTCATTTTGTGCCTCCAAAATTCAACCTTCTGATGGACCCATAATGAAAATTAGCTATGGTCAGCAAGGCTCAGCTCCCCCTAAAATCACAATAATGCTGCTTAATATAGGGGGTAAATTGGGAAAATTAAACAACTGTCCAGTGAGGAGTCAACCAGTGACCTAGTTTCATCCCAGTGTGTGGCTTGCTTGTAAATGTGTTAGGAGCATGTGCAGTACAACAAAGCACAGATATTTCCTAAGCCATCCCACAGGTAATCAAAAAGCTCTACTACATTTTAAGCAGCACACAGAGGCGTATTCCTGTGCTTGTTGGTACAGCACAGAATTAAACCAGAAGTCACATGTACTAGAAAAAGGAAACTTTGCTGGTGAGCAAAGCACTTGAAGCAGACAGCACAGCCCAGGAGGTGGGCAGCCACATGGTATGTTCTCCCATCACCCCTTCAGCTCTGCAAACAGCTGCTCAAACCCAAGAATTACTTTCAGACTGGACACAAGCCTACCCTTTCAGCCTGTGCACACTATACACCTCTGCTTTGGGTTCACAGGCTCTGGCAGATGCCCACCAAGGAGTCCACACCATCCCACATGCGCAGGATAATGGCACCTCTGTGCATCACGTGTCCTTGAACTCTCCACACTTTCCCAGCAAAACCACATGTGCCCCTCACAAACTACGGTGAAGCCAAACCCCAGGCACACTGGGATGCCCCCCTGAAGGACAGAGCCCCAGGACACTGCCTGCTGAGACCCCACCGTGTCCTCTGTTCTCCACGGACCATCGGCACGCTCTGGGCCATCGTATTCCTGCAAGCAGCTCTGTATGGCTGCCCCTCCCGTTCATCATCTCGAAATAGCTCCGAGCCACTGCTGTGAAATGTAGTATCAGCAATGTGGCTGCGTATTTTTAGCACAACAAACGTTTTGTCCTTTTGGGGATGAGTTAATTGTCCTGTTTCCTTTTCCTCCTCTGTTCCTCCCCATCTCCTGCAGATTTCTGTGGCCCAAAGCATCTCCTTGGCCCAGAGAGGAGCCAGTCCAGCAGCCCAGCACCCCTTTCACTGCATGCGTGTACAGTGCCCAACACACCATAGCATGACCACAATACAGGTATTAACAGCACATAGACAGCATGCTTTCAGTACTGGAGTAAATCAACAAGCATCGCTCAGACACAGCAACCCCAGAACTGATCCTAGGTTGTGCACACAAAGATGTCACAGACCCCCATAACCACCAAACTACATCCACTTTATGGGGACTTCAGCGAAAAGTGAAACAAACCAACAATTTGGATGAGGTCTAAATCTTTTAAATGGTCAGACATTACTTTATATTAAATCATCCTCTGGCTACAGTAAGATCCTAGCTTTCCAAATTTTCTGTTCCTATAGAAAGCCCCAGGCCAAAGGAAAACTTCCAACATCCATTCATTTTCATATTGAGAATCTGTGGCTGCCCCATCCCTGGCAGTGTTCAAGGCCAGGTTGGACGGGGCTTGGAGCAACCTGCTCTAGTGGAAGGTGTCCCTGTCCCTGGCAGGGGGTTGGAACTGGTTGAGCTTTAAGGTCCCTTTCAACCTAAGCGATTCCATGATTCTATGAAAATGAAGTTAGCGGTAGAAAATCCCAAGCAACCTGAAGAGAAAGAGATGATTAATGTAATTTATAACTTCTTTGCAAAGAACAAAGGGGAAGTATTTCCTTGCTCTCCTACAAAAGACACAAACCCTAGGCAGACAGTGATACCTGCAGCACTTGCACAAGGACTGATCAGTATCAGAGAACACATTAGATCTGGCACCAAACAACGATGAAGAAAAATGAATGGTTTATCCACTTTCCCTCCCGAATCTGGCCCAGCATTGTGTCCCACAGAGAGGAAAGTAGGTCAAGACAAGTGCAGAAACATGGAGGAAAAGGTATGGGGGTGATTTTTATACAATATTTAATACAAGTGTTTTTTTTTTTTTTAACAGGGGAAGTTTAATAGGCTAGAGGAAATCAATGGACCTTCAAGAAGGAACAATTCCAAAGGAGGTCAGTCCAAAAATATGCTGCAGGGCCACTCTGGTCAATGGGGAGAAATTTCTCTGTCCATAGAGGCCTTTGTCAGGCAAATACAGTCTTGTGTCAGCAGCTGCACACAGGATCTCTGTTGCTGGAGGACAAAATCAGATTGCCTGTACACTGAGGAGATGTTATCTATTCACTGCCTCTTGGTGCATAATGCAGTTGGCAAAACCAGTTTAACCTAATATCTCATTTTCCTTAAGAGAAAGAAAGGAAAGATGCAGGGCCATGGCACCAACTACAGATCCTTTTCTCTGCCAATACGTATATAAAGTGTTTTATTAAACGATAACCTGTTGGCAATAAAGCAGCATAGAACCCTAAATGCTTTTCAGTCAGACCAACTTTCTTTGGGTGGAGTATGAGAAAGAGCCAAATCCAAATGACGCACAGAAGCCACAGAGCCTCCTGAGATTTTAGACTGAATGACCCTCCAACACTCCAGATAAAATAGACCTTTGTGGTTGCTGGAATCACACCACACAGACCAGTCACTGTGTCACTTAATAATATTCACTGGTTTATTACCATGGGAAGCTTGGCAGCTTAGTATTTCACTAACACAATGTCCTTATGGCGCTTCTTAAAGGATTTCACCTCCTATTTATGCAACTTGACCAGCACCTTGCACCAGCACATGAATCTCTGCTTCTCCATCAATATATTCACAAGATTCCCCCACCAAGATGATAATCTGCACTTATTTTCCAGATCATCAACTGGATTTCTGCACACCTTACAGCTTGGCCTTTGGTATTCCCAGCAAGAGCAGCATTAGGTCCAATGATCGTTATCTCCATGACTTCAATTTTCCTCTCAGCCTCTCGTAATCTTAAACCGATGCTTTCCAACTTCTTACTCACTGCAGCATGAATAGCAGCTCGCTTTTCTATAATGCCTGCCAACCACTTAGCAAGCCCAGCACTGCTTGATAAGCCAAATCCATGCCTCCTGACAGCATGAGGCTGAACGCAGTCAAGCCTGACCCGCCCAACTAGGAGGAAGTTTAAAAGTGAAATATCAGGTCTTCAGTGTACCCAGTCTGCCCCAGTTTTCCCCAGCAGTTATTTATTACCACCAACAGCAAACAGTAACTAACATCACCTGCCCAGGATCACACCCACCACTTCCTAGAAGTTGCCCACCTTTGCAATACATCAACCAACCGTAAAGGTCTGCACAGATTTAATGCAGCCAGATAAATAAGCTTTTACTTCCAAATACTGGACTGCATGAGCTGGGAATTATATCTCAATTCCAGAGGTACGATGGTGAGACAAAGTGGGGGAGGCAACTGTATAATTTGCTGTTCAAAGCTAGCAGAAGTGAGAGAAGCTCTTGATGCTGCAAGCCCACTTCCCAGTGTGTGCTCAGCTCCTGAGAGCCCTAGTGCTCAAGTCCTTTCCTTGTGACTCCAGACGTGTCAACTCAAAATGCACAAGTGAAAAGCTACGTAGGTATAAAACCCACATAATCTCCCTTGCCATAATATAGTCACTGATTTCCCTTTTACAGACCAATTCTGATCCCTCAACGTTAGGGTTCAGGAGTAGCATAGTTCCCTTTGCACATCTCCATGGATTACATTCACTCCCAACAGGCTCTTCTCATTGATTTAAACTGACCCTGCTTTTTGTCAGGGATCTACAAGGAATCACTAGCGGACTAAGGAAAAAAGACTGTAAAACAAAGGTGCTTTGTGTGGTGGGGGGGATATGCACAAGGAGAAGGGAGCATAGAGAACACAACATCTCTCTTAAAAACTCAAATTATAATGGACCACAATCTATTTCTTCCATCAGCTGAAGAACATAAGCAGCACTGAACCACACACTCACCAGAAAACTAACACCTGAAGGACTCAAACAGAATATTTGACGCATCATAACCTAGTCAGCTCTGAATTGCAGCCTCTTGCACTAGGAAACAAAATAGGGTAGAATGGGAAACAAATGGGTGGTGGAGGACCAGGAAAGGTTAGGGAGAAGGCTACCAGTGATTTTTCCTTCTTTCTCCTCTGCTTAGCCAACACCACCTCCTAACATGCTCCTGTTCTTCGTCATGTGCCTCATACATGCAGAGGCTCATGTTTGGATTTGAAGTGGGAAAGGGGAGACAGGAACAGGAGATGATGGTGGTGCTCCTTGAGAGCTACTTCTGGAGATGGAAACAAAGACTGCAACAAGAGAAGGACATAAGACTGCCATGAAACACTGCTTCAAACAGCATGTGACCGCAGCAGGCACGTTCCTGTTGCAGGAAAGCAGAATCCACCAGCTTGATTTTTTTCCCCTTTCTTTAAGAGCTTCATAATTGTTCTGACTAATAATAATGGACCTGTTACTGCTCCCACTATCCTCAAAGGGAGCAAAATCAGGTTTGGCACTTGTAATTATGAATGCTAAAACAGAAGTTATCAAGTGCCATGTTAAGAGAATAGAGGGCATGATCCCGGGCAGTGCTGAGTGCTCTGAGCCTCACTCAGCCTCATGGTTAAGCATCCACTAATTCTTTCTTAATATACATAAATTCATGCTGCCTGAGACTAAAGGATGTACTCAAATCACATGGCTGGACCACAGCAGAGAGGAGAGGCCCACTGGGGGCAAGGAGAAAGTCTACTCCACAGAGAACCCATCTCACGAACCCCAGAGTGGTGTGGGCTGGAAGGGACATCAAAGCTCATTCCATTCCAACCCCCTGCCACGGGCAGGGACACCTTCCACTAGAGCAGCTTGCTCCAAACCCGTGTCCAACCTGGCCTTGAACACTGCCAGAGATGGGGCAGCCACAGCTTCTCTGGGCACCCTGTGCCAGTGCCTCAGC
>JASSUY010032084.1:0-30774 GCA_032466535.1 Forpus xanthops
AAGGGGGGGGGTGGTGTCTGTGTTAAACACAAAATTTTATTCTGAAAGTGAAAAAAAAAAAAAATTGAAAGTAGTAAAGAGAAATTTAAAACTGAAGTGGCTGTGGGAGTTGCATTGGGTATCTAACCTTGCAGCCTTTCTTTTTTGCTATTTTATGGGTCCGTATACCCATTTGTAAAAATGAAAAATGGCAATTCTCTTTCACAAACATATTGGTGGTATAGCTCGAATGCTAAAAAATTATGGGAGCTCAAGGGATGGCAGGGAAAATTCATGGAAGAGAAATCCATTAAAGTTTAATAAATAGACAGAAATCACATATGACTTAAGAGAACCCTAGGCTAAAAGCAGCTGGATGCTGGAAAGGTATTGTTTGCAGCAGCTCTTCCCTAGCCATCTGCTTATGGCTGCTGTTGGAGATAGAGCACTGATTGGATAGACCTTTGGTCAGACTCAATGTGAGAAAAGAAGTTTGACATTAATAAAGTTTAAAATAATTGATTTGCTTTTAAAGTTAATGGGAAAAAATTTGGAAAATGGAATAGCAACATATAAAGGGAGTTGTGTGTATGTGGATAAGTGACAGATATTCATGTGCTTAGGCAGTAATAGGTAAGTCCTTTATATATGTAGTGCAACATCTTAGTGTCTGAAGCAAGGAACATGTTTAGAAAGTGCTTGGTAAACTTCAGCAAGTGGGAAGGGATAATAGAGTCAGAATGAGTTTCTCACTTTGTGGGCAGTTGTTCGTTTTATGCTTGAACAATGAGCATAGTTTTGGAAGTAAATTGCCCCATGTAGGTGTAGGAAATCAAACTGACTACTGCAAAACAAACCTGAATAACAATAATAATCAAGCAGAATATGCGGGCATTCCGTATATCGCCAATTTGAGTGAACAAAGCAAAAAGAAAAGCAGAGGGTAAAACTGTAACTGTATTTCTACAGTGTGTTGGCAGGTTAATTGTGGGTTTAGAGTAACAGTGTAAAATCTCAGAAATACTTTGGAATGCATTTTAAATCTATAAAATATGTATATTCAACAAGTTGTAAAGATACCTGACAAAGAAAGAGCTGATGCATGGTTGTACTGTGTGAAAAGTTTTTCTCTTCTGGCTGAATCTTTCAAGATAATTAATTTGTGACTTTGAAAGATTAAGAAGATGTGAATCAGTCTGGTCTGAGTTTTTTACTATGCCAGGGGCTGTAGAAACTGCAAAACTGAGAAGCAAACCTACATCTAGATGAAAAATACAAGTGGAGCAAGGGTAAGTTATTTATAAGTTGTCATAAGAAAAGCAAAGACCTGTAGTTATGATAGAAAAAAGAAAACCCAAACTTTTTTTCCTGTGGTTTTTGCAGGTGATAATGGCGTTTTATGCCAAAATGTCCAAATGAAAAACATGTCATATTGGGAAAGTAAGCAGTAACGAAAAGGCTAAGATTTTAAATGTAAATGCAGGCCAAACAGAACTTTCTTTGTATTTCCAGTTAGTACTGTAAGCATGGGCAAGGCAGAACACAGAAAACCCAGGAAATTAAATGCAGCATGTTGTTTATCAGAGCATACTTGCCTACAAAGACCTTCTGAGCAGAGCAAGAGAAGATGCAGAGTAGCAGTCAATCAAAACAAAATTATACATGATGCTACTATAGTCCTATTTGAATTATATATATATATATATTAGAATGAAAAAGGATAACAAGACTACCGTTGTACTGCTAAATTGGGGAAATTCTGGCCTTCTATTTAGTCTGGATATTTGGATGGAGACAGAAGCAGCTAGAAAAGTAGTGTGCTAGTTGAACTGGGACCACTCTTACAATCAGCTTGCTTTTGTCTTTAAAAAAAAAAATCAAGACCTCTATTACCAGTAAGGATGCTGTAATTAAAAGGAAAGGTATGTGATAATGTTTGCATTGTAAGTTTTGTTATCTCTACCTGGAGACAGATCAGCAATCAAACAGAAGGTGGCTGGCATGGTTACTTTAAGACTTTTTAAAAAATGCAGTTGCTAATGCACTTAAAACACCTTCAATACTTGCCAGTTAAAGCTACAGGAATCCAAGTAGACTGAAATATGCATTAATGGTCTTCTTATTCAGAACACTTAAATACAGACCGAGCAAAGAGTGAGAACATCAAACTATAGAGGGGTATGAAACTTCTCTGTCAATAAGCTCAGTGTGAGTTGCAAGGCAGAATTTGGAAAAAATCTAAGAATAAATTGTAAAACATTGTTTGCAAGTGTTGATACCTGCAGTTCTGTCATGACACCCAAGCACAGTTAGAAGGTTTCTGTCTGTCTTCACGTACTGTGGGAGAGACAGGTTCATCCTTGGTGCAGGTGCTGACATCCAGCTTAAAGAGCGAGAACATGCTCAAACTGCCTTGAAAGACTACATGCAATGGCAAAGCTGTCATCTGTGGCTAACTATCAGTAATGTGGTGAATTAGATCAAATGTCAAAAAGAGAGAATGAAAATGAACAATATCCTGTATGGAAGGGTGGAACAAGAAGTAGGGATGGGTCTTTTTGCCACAAATCACCATTTTGAAAACTACAGTGATATTGAGGTTCTAACACAGAGGTATATCAATAAAACATTTCAACAGCTATAGAGCCTCAGACTGTTTCTGCAGAAAACAGATGTTTCTATACTGGCTGTGTGCAAGAAACTTGACTGGGTGAAATGAAGTCAGTTGTGCTATATGATTTTATTAATATATCAAAGTCAGTCATAACACAGCCACATGAGCATAAAAGAACTAGGGCTTGTAGAAGTAGCTGCCAATCAAAAAGCAACATAAGGCAAGTCATTTATGATTTAGCTTGATCTCAGTGGTCTTTTCCAGCCTAAACAATTCAATGATTTTATGGTAGCAGACTGAGGTTAAAACACAGTTTGTTTTATAAGCTAGTCCATTACTTTCCAGAGCCCCCAGCATGTGAGAACACATCTATTAGATTGCGGGGTGAGTGGTGCTACAGTTCTGTGTCCTGTATCAGGTCATGTGGCAAGGGATGCCTGTAATTCTGGGAGTATGAAAATGTATCTGATCAGAAGATTGTGAGATTCTAAGACACAGCAGGACCACAGCACAGCTGTGACAAGCTTAGTTTCTTTTATTCATAGATGCCAGGATAGCTCTGTATTCCCTCTGCGCCCTCAGTGTGTCCAGAATGCATGTTAGGTATTTGGAACCACAGTTTAGATCAATCTTAGGTGAGAAGGTGTCCTTCTATTTGTTTACCATTATCACGAGTAACATTTGAGCCCCTTGTCCAGTTTAGTAGCTTCTCTATGTTCAGCTGTGAGTGAAGATCTCAGAAGTGTAGAGTTTGTGGCTTTTATGAAAGTTGGAGTCCCCTTTTACAGGAACTGTTGCTTGCCTCATGCTCCCGTTTTCCAAACTGTCTGGTACTTGCCTTAGTACCCACGCGACAGACACAACCTATACAGAATACTTGGTGTGTGTATGTCGTACTGCTTATCTTGTACATCACTATTTGTCATTATGATAGCCTCCTGAGGCTTATGTAATTTTGCATATTAAAAGGTGTATATTAATTGGTGTATTTCAAATGCATACCCTTGACTGAAAAATCATCTGGGATAAAAATATATCCTATACAGTATTCCATACAGTTTGCACATTACAGTGTACTTCAGAGCAGCATGTTTGCAGTCACTGTTCCAAAAGTAAATCAGGTAGAGTCTTCTACAAAAATGTTTTATCATGGAGCTTTTAAGAAAGTAAAGGAGCACTGTTTGGCTTCATCAACCTTGTTTTCATGTGTAAGCTGTTAGCAGAGTTATTAAGTACTTGATGACCCCTTACAATTGCAGCCTACCAGTAGGAAGAAAGAAATGTCTTTCTATGTTTGATAATTTCTGAATATTGCAATAAAAATTAGGAAATAAATATTTGTTTCCTGTTTGTTGGTATGCAACTATGTTTAGCTATGGTTAAGAGATTAAATGTGTTGGAGTCTGTTCTGCTAGAATAACATTTTGATAAATGTTTACTCTGACCAATTTAGTGTAATTTTATGAGCGTTTTCAAGAACCTGTGTAATGTATCTCAAAGATGTTAATCACATGTTTTGATAATCCTGTACAGGATATTATTCTGTGGGTAACAGCAAAGCTATTTAAGTGGCTGAATGGTTTCTCATGAAGAGAGCATATTATTTAGAGTGGGACTTTCACCTAGGATGATGTAGTGGAGTGGGTAGGTGGGGTGAGAAGGATACAGAATGATGGCCAATGTGTGAGGTTAAGTGTGATTTTTTTTTTTAAATGGGACATGAAAGTTATTTGCATAGTCTTTTTTTTTTTTAGTTTCCTTGATAAGTTGACTGTTGTCTGATAGATGTACTTTCTTGATGGATTAGTAAGTTAAGTAGGGGTGTTTAGTTAAGATTACTGTCTTTTTTCATGCTAAACGCACTTTGTATTGAATTCCTTTATATTAAACTGAACTATTTTTGTATATTTTTAAGAAGATGAAGCAGTGCTAGATGGTGTGTTGTAGTGTAGACTGTAGTTTCTTGTTCCTAAGGCTGTGGTACCACCTTACAAAGTTCACATCTTCATCTTTGGTTCTGGCCACATAATCCCCCTCTTGTGGTACAACACATTGTCCTGTATGACCCACATGAAAAACTGATCCATCTGGACCCATCCGAAAAGAAAAAAAGTAAAGGTGATATTTTAAACTCAGACCTATTTGTAGATTCACTTTATAGTACAGTTCCACAAATATTTGTGTTGACAGTGTTGTCACAAGTATTTGTGACAGATTGGGTGCTCTGGTGATGTGTATAGATTAGTTGTGATTAGATAAAATCCCGGATTCTGCCTGTCTGCTTTTTCCAGTTGTTCCCAGTTCCAGTTTCCCTATTTCACAGTTGGGATCTTTCTGTTTTCTAACAGTTCTTCCGGATTTCCAGCCTGTCTCTTTCTCCAGTCAACATCCACTCCTTTTGCTGTTGTAGCTGCTCTCCTTACCTGTTTATTCATGTTTAGCATTCCCTGTAGCCTGCCTTCATTATAGTTCCATCACGATTCCTGTTCTTAGACATATGCCTCTCTGTCCCAAATTCCAATTTCTTACTTCAGAACATGGAGGTAGAAAAACTTCTTAAAGAAGTCAGACGTGTCTTAAGCACTAAGAGAACTTAAAAAAAAAAAATCCATATTTGTGCACAGAAATGACTAATTATTTTGACTGAGAATTGAGGGGAAAAGGCAGCAGGGTGGGAGTGTCAGTCTGAGGCAGATGCTTCAATGTATGATTTCAGTGCAAGCTCTAATTTCACCAAGATGTAAGAAACTGAAAGCAGTTTCAAAAACTGAAATACATAAAGGATTTGTCTGTATGGAGAAAAAAAATGATAGAATGGTTACTTTTCTGTTCTGCTATACAGTTACACTTTTATACTTCATATTTTTTTATTGCAACTTCGTCTTGGAATGTTTGGCTTGAAAAGGGGTGAAACTTCTATCATGCTCATCTTCCCAATAAATTTCCTTATGTAGGTATCCCAGAAGAGTAACAAATACCAGTGAAGTCAGATGATTTGATAAACCTGCTGCTGCCTGGAAGGGATACAAAGAAATGGATGTACGTTGCTTGTCGTTGTCATATCACTTGTTGGTTTGACCTTTATTTTGTGGTTTTGGAGAAAGAGGAGTTAGTGTAAGACAGTGATGGAGAGGAGGAGGTGAAGCTTTTGTTTTCATGCATCCTATTATTTCTGTGCCAGTTTCAGCTTACTTGCCACACTTATACCACCCTCTCCCCCCGAAAGAACTAGAAACATTTTTTTTTACATAAGATGGTTTCATTCAAAAGTTGTCTTTTGTTTTGTTTTGCCTTTTCCCTCATACAAACGAATATGCTTGTTTGACCCGTTGAACCCACCTATTTTAAGGTAGAAAATTGAACTGACTGTTCCTTTGCCAGTTTTAGTTTGCGGTAAAGCATGTCCCTTGCTAGTTTGCTTTTAAGGCCTGTTGATAATTTCTTCCTACTGTTGTAAAATTTTCCGTGTTCTTTATTTTATCTTAATATATAAGATAAATATAAGTAGTCCCATTCTGATGAACTGTACTTTGACCATATGTAATATAATATTACTGTGTCAGAGATGGCTGAAATCTCAGACTAATTCCAGTTCATGGAGCCTCATAACATTTGTTTACTTTTACTTTTATTGTTCTTAAACTTTCATTATAGCTTCAAGCTGCTTATTATTATGTATTACTCCAAGTAAGTTCTTCGTAATGTCTTTTGATGGAGAGTATTTCTAGAACTTAAAAGTATCGCTTATTTTGGTGTAATGTAAAATCAGAAAAATGTCTTCAGAAAACTGATTTCTTGCTAATGTAGTTATGCTAAGCTCAGTATGTGTGGGAATAGTTGCTGGCATACTCTAGATGTGATAGACTGGTGAATATAATTCGTTAAATGGATTTCATCCCTAATATAGTTATACCACTTTGTTAGGAAGTGATATGCTTTATATATGGAGATAAACCAAAGTCCTAATAACCTGATGTCTGTGCAGGTTCTCTTCTGTTCAGAGATTCTATTTTTTTTGTCTTGGGGAACTGCTTCTGTAAGGGATTAGATTCCATTTACATAAGTAGGTTCTGCAGTCTTCACTTTACACAAGACACTTTCCATTTTTAAAAATGTAGTGTTAAATAACATACTACTGCTCTGCAGAGAATTTAAGAATTGCTATTTTATACCATAGAGATCACCAGTTTTATTTATTAGCTTAAGTCATCTAGGATTAACACATTTAAGCAGTACTATGCATGCTTACATTGTATGAAGTCTAACTGGTTTTCTTTTTCCTGTGTCACTGAAATAGTGTGGTCTGGAATATATATAGAGGGTAAGGCAATCAGAACACAAAAGCTTATCCAGGATACCTTTGGTGTAATTCTCTGTGGACAATGCAAAACCAGAAGATGTAATTTCATGCCTGCTGCCCTGGGGGCCATCTCATTGAGCATGTGTGAGATCCTGCTAATGATCAGATATTGTGTGCATGCATGCTTAGTGTATGGGTGCAGTGATTGCTAATACGTTTATGGTGTGCTTATAATAGAAGGTAATGACAAACAGGAGATTCATGATAAATGTTACGCTATTTCTTTGTTAAATCACTTTGACTGAATTACACATAGAGAGTCAGGTCTGCTCAGGTTCTGTCAACACTGATGATACTGTTTCTGAAGTAATTTTTGGATTTACTGCAGTATGGGACTAGAGAGTGCAACTGCTATCAGGCATCCACAGTTGCAGTGTCTGAACATTGGAAGGCTTTAATCTTTATCACGGTGCTCTGTTATCATCAAGCATGAATGGAAACATTGTTGATGAGACTCAGGAAGAGAATAGATTGTTTCACTTCAGTAAGGTTGTGATTCAGTATGCTTTAGGTGAGATGAAACTGTTGGATTGTTGTGGAAGGCTGTAGCTGGTGTCAGTTTTCATAAAGTAGTGACATCAAACAACTATTGGGGACATTTTTCTGTTGTAGGAGTCTGTGTCTGCCCTTACCCCACCTTTTTCTTTGGTGATATTGTATGTAATGCTAACATACTCATCCTACGTACTATATATATATATAAAACACATCACCACATAATTAGAGGCTTCCATTACTTTGCTGCTTTCACGTCCTGTATGCTGATATACCCAGTATGTTCATATATGGACCTCTTTTCTTTACATTTATAGCTTAGGGACACACTGAATGTACTTTTAACTGTGTACGTTTTTCTTAATTCTTGGCTTCCTTTAAACAGTCAATTTTTACTTGGTTCCCAGATAGCCAGTACTGGCTTAACTCAGTGAAGAAATTGGTTATTCTGCATATTTAGGGAAGCAGTTGCCTCTTTCTGCTGTCCTTTACCCTTGGTTTCCTTCTCTGTGTAAATTTATTTCCTTGTTGCTAGATGTTTTCACACACACAGCTCAACAATCACTAGCTTCTGTTTAAGTTAAATAAAAATTCTAGTGTAATTAATGACTTTGGTGTGTATCAGTAGTCTGGTTAAAGCTATGCAGTGCTCTAAGTGTTCTCAGATGCTAAACTGCATGCCCCAAAACTCCATCCTGTGCTGCATCAAACTCTTGCTTGTGTATGAGATGTATGGACAAGTTTTGTGAAGCAGCCAAACTTCAGTGTAACTCTGAAGTTCCGTACTGATTAATATATGACCATTCCCTGTAAGGTCTCAGCATCAGCGCTCTCTGACTTTCTTATGAAGGTCCTTCTCCCAAAGAGACAGATCAAAGTCCCCTTCTTCAAAGTCTTTTCTGTGCATTACTTTCTACTTTCACCTCTGAGTTCTTGATTTATTGAGCTTTGCAAACCAGCCATTTTGCTTCTTAGCTGATTCTTTCTCTTCAGACTTTTCAGTATTGCAGTACTCCTTTCTTATTTGTTGATGTGGTTCTCTGAAGAACAGCTTAGATCTAAAAGTGCATTTAGTTTTCCTTGCACTCCTTGTTCTAACTCATAAATGTCTTGTAAAATGAGCAGTGTTCAAAACAATATATTACTTTTCTATTGAATTTTTATACCATGGAAGATGTGGTTGTTCTAGGTGTAAAAAAACCCCATCTTAATGGGTTATGAAATTTAAAGAAATAATAGTTTAGTTTGAAGACATTTTTTCCAAGGAAACTTCTGGGAGGTAAAACTATTTCCCCCACTGTGGTTTCTCCTCTTGTGATACTGTTCTTGTTTCTAAAATGCTCTTGCATTTCCCAAAGGTGACTAGGCGCAGCAGAGGTTGTCTTTCCTGCTGTGAGTAAAATCAGGTTGTTCTGGAGATGAAATGTACAAATCTGAAGAAAGATGTTACTGTTTCAGCCATTTCTGAAACAACTCGTGTGGATGTTCTTTACTGATGGAATGGCAAAATAATGAAAATTTTTGATATTAAGCCTCCTGATTGCCTCACTGTTTTGGCTTTTTCTGTATCTTTTATTTTACCAGAGTTACTGCGCTATGGGATTTTTGTTAAAGTGTGTTTAATTTTTGCAAAAATCTGTATCAGAATATCTCTTTACTTTTGGTATGTACATGTCTTTCCTGTCAGTTAAGGGGAGCTATAGGACAGGCAACAATACAGGTTTAAGTAACTGAGAGTGTACCTGAATATTAGAAAGAACTTGATGTTGAGGGGGACGCAGGCTGAAGTGATGTTGGAGCTCTTTGTGAAGTTCATCTCTCAGTGTTTCTGGTTCCATTCCTGGTATGGCAAAGTAGCAGCTGGACCTCTTTGTTTATTTCCATTCACCTCCATTCACTGTTTACCTCTTGCATGTTTGCCTGCTTTTTGTGGCCTTCTTACCTTTCCACTCTTTATATGTGTTTTATTATTCAGTTCTCTGCAGTTTGTTGAATTAAGAAATTCCACTGAATAATTGAAATCTAATTTGATTTAGTTATCAATATAATAGAATTTATGATACTTCATGTAACATCACTGTAGAAACATATTTTATTATTGAATTTCACTGCAAGTAGGTACAATCTGTCTCCTCATTTGGCTCAGTTTATATTTTGAATTGTCAACTTAAATGAGGTTTTGTTTTCTTCTCTCACAATATGAAATCCTAAGTAGTTGAAAATAAGGCAATGTCCAAAGACTTTGGCATATATAATCTAAATTTAATAACAGTGTAGAAAGAAAAATGTGGACAAACCTGTCAGCTCTGGTTGTGCATCATGCAGTTTTGAATCATCAATATGAAAATAAGTTCACTTCTGTGAAGTCAACAAGTTCTGAAGAAAGATTCAGTAATCACTATTCCATAGGGATTTATGGTACCTTGACAATGCTAGATGTTCTTACACTACATGCTATTCCTACTATGTTTTTTCAAGTAATAGCTTTTGGGCATGGGTACTAGTACCCAGACTCTTTAACAACTGAAAGCTTTGTGTGGCTTTTGGATCCTTAGGTCTGTTTCTGTCTTTTAGCATCAAAACTGCTTTACTTCCATTGTAAACAAGGTAGAATACATGTTTTGCTTGGGTAAAGAATAGGATTAATGTGAACTCAGGAAATCATTTCACTACTGTTATGTAGATGAAGGTTATTCAAGGATTTGGAGCCAGTGTAAATTTTGTGATGTTCTCAGCTAATTAAAATGAAATGGCAGAAATAATTGACTTTCACTGTGTATCTAATTATAAAACATATTTGACAATGCATTTCAGAATTTGTTAGTTATAATAATATAATTCACTACCTGTTTTCTTGTGTCTGGTCAAGTATCTCCTGAGGTTTGAACACCGTAGCACATGACTCTCTGCCATGAATTCATTTGCTTGCACATCTTTAGTATGATACAGTGAATCTCTTCTAAATAATGAAGAAGGATGTTTTGCACTTGAAACCTAAATTAGCATTTTACATTCTTAATTACTTCTCAGCGTTACTGTTCTTTATGTAGGACACTTGTAAAATTGCTAATTGCTTCTTAAAAAAGCTGTTGCTGTTTTTGTGTCCTGTTGCAGTCTTTTTAATATTTAATAAATAATTTAAATGTTGATGCCTTTGTCTCTTTCCCAACAGTTTTCAAAGTCTTGTTAATGTGATGGCATAAACTAGTAAAAAGGCATTTGGATTGCATCATGGATATCGTGAATGGTCACTGATATTATTTGAGTGGCGCAGTAAGAGTCTGCTGTGTGAAATGTCAGAAGTCTGTATTTCTTCTAGTTTTGCAATGGTAAGTTTTTTACATTTTGTGCTAAATAAATAATAACTTTTAAATTTGTTATGTAAGGTGTATTTCTTTAGAAATAACATATCAGCAAGTCAGTAATGATTTCTGTCTTATATATTACTTCTAATGTCTGTAGAATTCAGCAGTAATTACCAAAGTATACATTGAGTTTAAATTATTTTATTGGTATCCATTTGAAATGTAAGTTATTCATCCTTAATGTGTGCTGGCCTTAATTAGAACAACCTAGGTGAAATGGAATATCTAAATGACCCTGTTTTTCATGTTTGGGCTCATCCCCAAATGAGATCACTTTTCAGAAGGTATTAAATGTGGGTGGTGTTGTGGTTTAACCCCAGCCAGCAGCTAAGCATCAAACAGCTGCTTGCTTCTTGCCCTTAGTGGGATCGGGGGTCAAATCAGAACAGTAAAACTGAGAAAAAACTTGTGGGTTGACATTAAGACAGTTTAATAGGTAAAGTAAAAGCTATGTGAGCAAGCAAAGTAAGCCAGGGAGTTAATTCACCACTTCCCTTGGACAGGCAGCTGTTCAACCATCTCCAGGAAAGCAGAGCTCCATCACACATAAAGTTTATTTGGGAAGACAAACCACCTTAACTCTCAAGGCTTCCCTCTTCTTCCTTCTTTCTCCAGCTTTGTATGCTGAGCATGATGTTATATGGTATGGAATATCCCTTGAGTGATTGGGGTCAGCTGTCTGGCGATGTTTCCTCCCAACTTTTTGTGCACTCCCAATCTACTTGTGGGCGGTGTGAGAGGCAGAAAAGGCCTTTGCTCTGTGTAAGCAGTACTCAGCAGAAATGAAAACATGCCTAAACTATCAGTGTTGTTTCCAGCACGAATCCAAACCAAAGCCCCGTACGAGCTCCTAGAAACTAGAAAATTACCCTAGCCAAAACCAGCACATGTGTAAAAGGGGAGAACATACAAGCAAGTTTATCCGTGGGGAAAATAGGTATTAAGAGCTGTTACAGACTACACAGTTACATGGGTGATATTCTCTCTTCAACTCAACTACTGATGTTTTGCTCATTTGCTGTTTGCCATATTATTTATATTTTCTTTTAAAACAGAGCTCACTGGACATCTTATGCTTTGTCCTACGTTGTTAGTTTTAAATGGACAGAATAGAAGTTAGTACTACAATTTTTTACCTGTGTCTCCAGGAATACAAACAGTGCAGCTTTCCAGGCATCCATGAAGGGCAGCAGAAATACCTAGCAAGCAGGAAGCTTGTAGCAGCACAAATACAGCATAGTTTTGCAACACTGAAAATTTCTACTTTGTAACTGCCTTTCCTTATTACACAAAATGGTGTTCTGTCTTAGGCAGTTGTATCTAGAACAGTATCAAAGCAGTGCTTCTAGGATATGTTGCTTGGGTTTAGAAATTCTACTTGCTTTATGGGTACCTAAACAGAGACAGTGTAGCAATTACTGCTAATTGCTTAAGAGATGTACCAGTCTTGTCCCATTCTGTCTTGTCTGCTGTAGTACCATTTGATGCCTAAATAGTAAATTTGTGAGAATTTATGCTCTCTCCTGTTCCCTCCCCTTTGCTGAAGGTGCAAAATGGAATAGTTTGCCTCCTTTTGTCATTTTCAGCCTTTCTAAATAACATGTAAAAGGCTTGATTCTGTATTTAAAATTTAAAGTCTTCACATCATGTCAGTTGAACAGGTTTGTATGATCTGAAATTTGGGTAGATGGAAAAGGGAAAGTATGTCAATACGTACAAATGTGAATCTATTCATTATCATGAATATTGTGAAAGGTTGGTGGTGGTACGCAGTTTGAAACATTGAATTTTTAAAGATGAAATGAATAGAAGGGCACAAATTTCTCTTAAAAATGTTATTTCGAGATTGGGCAAGTTGAGTACTCCTACATTTCACCCTGAAATCTGAAAACCAGACACTCTCAAACTGGAGAGTGTTGAGAGAGAACTGTTAAACTTAGCTTTGAGTCTTAATGAACTTAAATCCGATGTAGGTGATGATTCATCTCACCAACTGTATGAAAAGTTTTGACATGGAGAAGGCTTGGGAAACAGCCTTCTAGTACTTCAGAAGAGACTACTGAAAAGATAGAGCCAGGCATTGACGTAAATGATGCAAAAATAGGGGAGGTCCTGTCTGTGTGTAAGAAAAAATGTTCACTGTGAGGATAGTCAAAACACTGGGACAAGTTGCCCAGAGAAGCTGTGGAATATCTGTACTTGGAGCTTTTTAAGACCCAGCTGGGCAATGTCCTTTGCGACTAAATGTGAATTTAGTCTTGATGCCTATTTGAGCAGGAGGTTGGACTAAATTGTCTCCCAGAGTCCTGTCCAACTTGAACGATTTTATGATTCCAATTCAGACATTTTGTTTTATTTAATTTTTACTATTAATGACTGTAACTATTTCTTACTGTTGTGATTTATTAATTTTTAGTGCCCTGTTAAATTAGAGTTGCAGTTCTGTTTTGTTATTTGAGTGACCTGGTTTTGTTGGGAGCAACAACTGAGCAAGCAAATACGATCTTAATGATTTCCTACTTCAATTGTGGGATATTAAGAATGTGATTTGATACCTCTCATTTGACCAGACAAACTTAAATAATAATAACAATACATTATATCATAGGTACAATACATAAAAATAGTATTTTAGCAACTGTAGCCTAGCTGGAGCATTCCGCTCTTACATAAGGTATGACTATGGACAACATTCACATATAAGTACTAAAGCCTGAACAACCACAAATACCAAGTCTGCTACTCTGTAGCTTAGATGGAAAACCTTTTTAATGTCCTAAAGAAATACCACAGAAAGAAGTGGTATTAACACATTGCATAGGCATGTTCAGTTTTACATTAGATACATTTGTGACAATGCATTCTTCAGATTTTCTGTGTCTTTAGGTGTTGAAGTATTTTTTTTCTGATTGTTTTGTTTACATTTTTTGAAGGTTTCCCAATGAGTGGAGCATGATGAACATACTTTAGGGACTTGCCATAGTATGGCTGCTTCTCGATCTACTCGTGTTACAAGATCTACAGTGGGTTTAAATGGTTTGGATGAAAACTTTTGTGGTAGGACATTAAGAAACCGTAGTATTGCTCATCCAGAGGAAGTTTCACCTCATCCTCAAATACGGTCAAGATCACCAAAGAAGAGGCCAGAGTCTGTGCAAACTCAGAAGGGAAGTAACGGTGGAAGAACTACTGATTTGAAACAACAGAGTGCTCGGGAGTCATGGGTAAGCCCTAGAAAAAGAGGACTGTCTACTTCTGAAAAAGATAATGTTGATAAACAAACTGTGGAAAACTGTGAGAAAAAACAAGCAGAACCTGTTTCACCGGTTTTGAAACGAATTAAGCGCTGTCTACGCTCAGAGGCACCCAACAGTTCAGAAGAAGACTTGCCTGCTAAAACAGAGAAGGAGTCATTGGAGCATAAAAGCTTAGTGTCGGACAATGATGCAGTCTCTACAGGGACTAAGCGAGCTTGCCGATGTCTTATACTGGATGATTGTGACAAAAGGGAAGTTAAAAAGGTGAATGTCTGTGTGGAAGGATTTAATAATTCTGCAATAGTTGATGAGATTGGAGGCTATCAGACTGTCAATGGAGTTGGTGAGAGAGACTCAAATTCTCTTAACTGTGATGACTGTCAGCTTGATAGGAACACTAAGCAAAACAGTGCTGGTTCCTGTACACCTAAGGACAAAACAGTAGCAGAAAATGGAAACTCATTTGCCCATTCTTCATTGTTGCTTAATAGCAGCAAGGAGGACAGTGTTGTAGACCATTATGTGCCTTGCA
Organism: Forpus xanthops; assembly: GCA_032466535.1. Taxonomy (NCBI): domain Eukaryota; kingdom Metazoa; phylum Chordata; class Aves; order Psittaciformes; family Psittacidae; genus Forpus; species Forpus xanthops. The sequence continues at coordinate 14,603 of JASSUY010032084.1, forward strand.
CAAACTCTCAAGAGCAGGTAAAATTAGAGGACCACAAAATAATAAATGACTGTTTGCCTGAGGAGCATGCTACTCAGGCATATGAACCAGCTACAGCGTCCTTTTCTGAAATCCAGTCATCTTTGTTAAGGGATTCGGAGGAGGAAGTAGATGTTGTAGGAGATAGTAGTGCCTCTAAGGAACAGTGTGCTGAAAACACCAATAGCAGCCCGAATACTCATCATGACAGTGCATCGATCTCAGGTGAACCTGAACCACATTCTTCAGTGCTGGACTGTGTTTCAGCGCCAGTGACATCCATGTCAGAACTTCAAGAACACAGATACACATTGAGAACTTCACCACGAAGGGCTACTCCTGCCAGAAGTAGCCCTACTAAAAATAACTCTCCTTGTAGAGAAAACGGACAGGTTGAGGAAAATAATCTTAGTCCCACTGAAAAGAATGTACCTGTAGGTATTAATAATATCAATGGATCTCCCAAAAAGTCTGAAGAAATTAAACAGAATGAAAAAGAGAGAAATGGTAATATGGGAGATCATGGGAATGATGGACTAAGAAAGCCACTTACAGAGGCTAGGCTTGTTGCTGGATATGTACCATCTGCCAAAGAGAGTGCCAACATCCACACTGCAGAGGATGATGATGAGGAGCCTGATGTGTATTACTTTGAATCAGATCATGTGGCATTGAAACACAACAAAGAGTATGTGTAACTATGGTAACCATGAATTCTGCTTTTGTTTCTTACCAAGAATATATAAATAAGTATGTAAAGTACTTTAATGAAACTTAAATGTTTTATAATTTTCATATGCTGTAGTCTTCATTTTTCTTCCTTGTTTCTACCTCAAACAAAATTAAACTGTTTAATATGCAGTATGGTACAGCAATGTGGTTTATACATTTCTAGCAATATGAATTCTTCAGCCAGAACATTGGGTTTTTGTTTTTGTTTTTTTTTTTTTTTATTTTGTTGTTGTTGTTGGTTTTTGGGGTTTTTGTTTTGTTTTTTTTTTTTTAAACACATCTGTTATATCTTTTCTCAAAAAAAACTATCTGAAAGCAAAACTGAAGGAACTATAAACCTTACTTGGAGTTCAGTTATTTTTCAGCACATCCAAGAGGTACAGCACATACAGTTTACAAAATTGTTGTTCTGTTTTACATAGAATTTAAGTTTAGATACCTGTTTTCAGAGTGTAATGGGAAAGACTTAACATTACTGTGTTAAGGAAGCTAAATTGATCAAATGCAGCAATTTGAGAACTTTCTCCAGAGTAAATTTTGTCTACATTGCTGTTGATATTCATCAAATGTAAATATCTACATGTTTATTATTAGAAAAGAGCACTAACTTGGTTTTATATTTATCATCTAAATGTCTGTAAGCAGAACTGTTGTAATCGTGTGTTTGTGGTAACTGAAAAAGATTCTTAAAAGAAAAGGGCAATTTTCTCAGTGGAGGAAGTTTATGTGGAGTAAATGTTTCTTCAGATGACAGATGGGTCCACAGTTTCTATTGCACAGTGTCTGCAATGCTGCTTTGACCTCTGTGTTCTGCAGTTTAGTAGATGCTGTACGTTTTGTTGTGAGGAGTGAAAGGTCAAATATAGATAATCTTCAGTTTGTTGCATATGAAGAGTTAAATTGCTGCTTATAGTTTCTGTATGTGATCCCAGCACACTTGTAATGGATATGAGGCACAAGGCACAGGTGATTGTTTAATTCAGCAGAAATTTGGCTGTTTTTCTTGGTATTAGAGTGGCATTGTTTTTAGAATGAAATTTGGTTCAGTATCGGATATTAAATTATTTTAATTGGAGAAAATCATAAATTACAGCATGGTTCCAGTAAACTATGATTTCAAAATAATGATCAAATATCTGCAGCTTCAGCCTTGAGCCCAAAGTGTGTACGCACTTGTTCTGATAGAAGATTACTGTTTCCTTAATTATATATGGGGAAAATAGACTGTTGTCTTCTTACGGTTTTTGGATTATTTTATCTGTGTGTCGCATGACTTTGGTAGCTATGTTACTACAAAGTTACATTAGCAATATATATTTTTTTGGGAGGGAGGGTTAATATTTATTAGGGAAAGAACAATAAAAATCAGATTTTTAGAAGTAGCCTGATTTTTTACTTATTTCAAATTAAATATGTCTGAAATCTGTAGTTTTTAAAGATCAAAATCTGCAAATGAATGTAAGTGCTGTAGAAAGAAACAACAAAACAAATTTTGGTGGGTTTTTTTGTTTGTTTTGTTTTTTTTGTTTTGTTTGGTTTTTTTTTAATCCTAAAATGTAGTTCTGAAACATTTTTGAGGAATTTCAGGATCTACTGTTTGTTACTGCCCTAGTGTTAGATTTTGATATGTACAGTTGCTCTGAAGATAGTAGCCTGTTTGTGAGTTTGTTGGGAAGCTTTTGAAATTACAACTAGGACTTGGTGGCTTGCTAGTAACAAGAAATAACTGCTATTATTTTTATCCTATCTTACACCTTACTGATTTTTGGTGCCAAAAAAAGTCAAAGCTAGAATTCTCTTCTATTTCAAGACAAAATAATTTCTACTCTTCAGAAAGGAAGCATGCTGCCAAATGTAGTGTGTGGATTTACATATAATCGGAAAATTATGGACAGTCTTTCTTTGTAGTAGTTTAGTTTTTGAAGAAAAAATAGTATTCTGATGTTTCCTGTTGGTAATAGGATCCCTCTGAAGGATTTAAGTCTGTATTTTTGGTGTTTGAATGCACTTGTTGTTTACCTGGAACTTTGTAGTTCGAGTTAATCAAATACAGTGTACTCCAGCCTTTTTAAATTTTAAAAATTCCAAGGTTCATTAGAGGATACTCATAATTTGCATGTTACAGTTCTTGAATAGTATCTTAATTATACCTTTGTTTAATCTTATTTGGTGCTTGTTGTCTAAAAATGTTAAACTGAAAATGAAAAAGGTTTTAGCAGAGATATTTTCCCTGATTAGTCAGATGCAAAGAATTTCAGGGTTTCTGTGTGTTGGGCAATGGCTGTTTGGTTTGCCTGTTTTATATTTCTGTCTGCAAAATGTGCTGATCTACTCATCAGATCTTCAATTGATGCACAGCTTTGGTTTTCTGTGCTTCATCAGTCTGTGATTAAACTGGATGATTATTCTCTCTGGTTTATATTTCTACTCTCTTTCAAAAGCAAATTCAGAGAGACATTAGCATCTTGGCTAAGCTAAGGAGGCAGGTTTCTCAAAGAAGGCATTAGTATCATTCTTTAGAAGTTCCACAGCAGAAAAAATAAGCTATATTCCTCTCTGTTGTAGAAGCAATTTGATATGTCTGTAAACTTACATTATTTCTTGTTACATTACATAGCTTGATGACATATACGCATACAGCTGATTTTCACTCTCCAAGAAATTATTGTAACATCGGTAAAGTATGAATATACCAAAGCTTTCAACAGCTGTTGATAAGGATTTCTATAAGAAAAACAGCTAAATGTATACTGTGGTATTTTTGTATGACCATTGTTGCTTTTTGCCTGCTGTTGTGTTTAAACAACATTCATATGTTAGTGTTTCTGGGTAAAGTGCATGATATGTTAGGAAAAATAATCATCACAGGGAGCAAATTATGGAATATTATTATTCAGAGAGAAGGATGGATGATCTACAACCTCTGTAATAAAATAGATCTCTCCTACAAAGACACTTCTGAGATCTCTAAACAGAAATTTTATTGTGACATAGACACTCACGTAGATAATAACAGGCTGATCTGGAAGAGTGCATTATTGTAAAGTATTAATTTTTCTGTTATTGCACACATAATTTGAATTTTTGTGTAATATGATTCCTATCAGGAAATTATGGTTTAGTGCATATTTGAGAAATGTGCTTGTATGTTAGCTCAGAGAAACCTTTGTGTTTTCCTTTACTTTCATAAAAACTGAACTTGTTGATTTAAAACTTTTTACACTGCTAAATTTTATGTACTGTGCTTAGTGTTTTGCATATGTATTTTCTCAGGAGTTTCCCCTATCTCTGTATTGTGTCTTTTTATAGTTTAATTCTTTCTTATTGTGCAGTAGCCTACTTTAATTTTCTGTGCTATGCAGTTTTTTATTCTAAGTATATTTCCCCCTTTGCTCAGTGTTTCATTTAGTGCAGTGTTCGGCAGTTGCATGAGTTTGTTAGGTTGCATGAGTTTGTTAGGTTGCATGAAGGGAAATATTTTGTTTAACACTGAACTGTAGGGTGTAGATGAAATCGTAATTAAGGAGTTTTCATGTGCATATAATGCATTATGCAGGGTATTTCTAGGAACCTGTAAACTGTGATTAACTTTATAGGAACCATGTAGGCCTGGAGGTAAGCTCACTGAAATTCAAGAATTATGCATGAGTACTTGCCTACAGGCATTCAGCTGCTAGTGTTAGGACCTTGCATTGTTCAGTAGATAGATATTTTCATACATCTTTTATTTCATTTATTACTTTATAATATTAAAAATCTTAACAGCTATACTGACATTTTAACTGAAGACAGATTAAAATGAAATATTTTAATACGTCTTAAAACAGTCTTGTGAATTCTTACCTACTGTGGGCTGTCTTATTGCAGAGACCCTGGGGACAGAGGACCGTGTAGGATCATGCAATCAGATTTAATATAGAATTGACAATTCATAGTAATACTGCTAATGTTTTTGGTGCACTTTTAATGCTGTATGAACCTGAGAAAGATAAGAAACTTCTGTGACATTTCCTCTGATATTCTGTATTTAGTTTGGTTATAAATGTTTCTGCTTAATGAATCAGAACAGTTCTCTGTTAAAGTTTTTGCATGTGCTGTATTAAAATAGGTTCTGGTGCACCTTGCTGTACCACTTACTTGAGAAGTGCCTTAAACAGACTCTTCTTAAAGTGTAACAGTAATGTAATCTTATAGCAGTCTTTTTTACTAAGGTGAAGTTCTGATTTTACCAGCGCCATGTTTTTTCCTTAATTTGGTGAAAACTTGTATTAAAAATTAAAGCACTTTTTATTAGTTTTTTTTTAAGATAAAATCTCCATGTCTAATATATTTTGGGCAAGAATAAAAATACTACATCAGTATTGTAATTTATCCCCATATATTCATATCTGTGTCTCAGAATTATGGTCAAATTTATCACACAGTATGGATTTATTGCACAGATAGCACAGATAATCTAATATTTCATTGTCAGGTAACTAGGAGTAGCCAGTATTATTGAATAAATTACCTTCTTATAGTATTTTTAAGGACACCTTTGTCTTATTTTTTATGTGAGACACAGAGCTTTAGTCTAAGAAGACTGATTCTCATGTTGTAGTAAAAGGAATTAATATAAATCAAGTTACTTTTTGTAGTAACAGTTTTAATCCATTCTGGGGTCAAGAATATTATGAGTTGGCAAGTAATTTATGGACATGTGACCTCTGAGTACTTCAGAGAGTGTCATCAATATAGAAGAATTGAGGAAGTATACATTTTTAGTGTTGACGAATAATGTAAATTGATAACTTTACAAAAGCATATGTGCCATATATATTAGCTTTAATTCACCCTTTGTTCCTCACAAGAGTGGTGTGACATGCAGTGCTACTGTTAAAACATGTTAGTACTACACATAGAACCACATTTATTTAAGAAATGTAAGAAATCTTTGCTATATTTTACATAAGCTTGAAGTATTAAGTATTTTGAGAATTTCGTTAACTGCTAACATTATTATTTTATCATGTTTAATAAGATAATTTCTATGTATAAATACTTACCAATGGAAGAGTTACAAGTGACACAAAATTATTGCAGGACTGAAGATTAAGATTTAGTTAAGAATATTTTTGTAATCATAGAATCATGTACGTAAACTAGAGTTCTTAATTTGCAAGAGAGAATGCTGTGGGCATGTGCTGCATCTTCTTTTTTCTGGTAATAGGCTTAACTCTAGGAGCCTTTAAATGTCAAGTACATTTGTCAAATTCATTTTTCTTTCTTGAGCATAGTTATCTTGCTGTCAACCACAGCACAATCCCAGTGAACAGCACTATCAAACAGTGTGATTCTCATTTAAATAATGCCTCCTGTGGAAAGCAAAGCCTCATTTCTTACAGATTTGTGTCCTTTGCTCCTTGAGTCTTTTCGCTCTTGATGTGCCTGATACCTGCTTTTCCTCTTCTGCCTCTGCTCTCACCTTCAAGAGTCCTCTGTTGCAGCATCCTGTTCTGAAAGAGTGTTAGCTCTCCAGTGCAGAGCTGCTTCTGTACTGCCTGGCTTGGTAGTACTATGTGTGGGTGCTGGTGGATTGACCTGAGAATGTGAAGAGTAATAGTTGAATTCTACTTGCCTTTCTCCTGTGGAGACAGTAGTTATGGTCTCTCCCTGTTTCCAAGCTGCCAGTTTTTTTGAGAACATATGGGAACTTTTCTTTCAGAGTTCTTTTATCAACATGAATCAAAAATCATGGCTGGCAGGGGAAAATACAAAAAATATAAAAAATAAAATACAAAAGGAGGAAAAAATCCCCAAAGAAATTCCAAACCCACAATTAAAACCTCCAAAAACCTAAACAAAATCCAAAACAACAAACCCCACAAACTTACTATGTTAATACAGAAAAAAATATATTTTTCCACATTTTGATTTGGAAATGCTTACCATTTCTAAAGATCCTGATTAGTAAATTCATCTAAACAGGAAAATAAATATTAGTAAATATTAAAAATGCTTTCAATGTGTAGGAAATACCAGTTGGGGAAAAAAGTTAAAAAAAAAGTCTTTGGAAATTTGTGGTCCTAATTCAAAAAGAGATAAAACCAAGGAAAAGTGGGGTCGTCATCCATTCACCCAGCACAAGGGAGAGTAATGCTCCGGCTGTGTTTTTGGCAATGCTCACAAGGGATGTTTAGCAAGGGCAGAAACGATGAAGTATGGTTATGACAACATAAGGTGTATCTGGTGGGACAAGGAATAATTTGTATTATCAATGCTGCCTACTTGGTAGAGAGGCACATGCATTTCACTAAAATACTAATAAGTGTAATGGTGCCAAGAAAATAAGAACACAGTGAATGGCAGGTGCTATGAGAATGCAGCTACGTTTACTCTTCAGTTTTAACTAACCTAGCTGGAACAAACTCCATTACCAGTTGTAGTATTTGTTGTAGTATTTCATGAGGTTTTGATAGCATCTCCATCATGGACTGCAAAACTGACTGGCAGTATCTTTTAGAAGGGAATTTTATGAGCAATGTGTGTTAATGTTTTAGTCTCAACAATAAGTTCTAATCAAGATACATGTTTCTCTAGTACACAGAAAGTAATTAAACTATTTTGAGAGGACAGATCCTACATTTAGGTTTACTGTAAATTTTATTCTTGCTAGTAATAGTCAGCTGGTTCTTCAGTTTTTCAGTATTGCTCATATTTATTTGCTTTGTTGAAGGTGAAGATATGCTGTTATTTTATATAACAATCTTTTGGAAGTTCTGTGCTTCCTAGGCCAAGGACCAAACTTGTGCCTGTCCATGGTTTATTATCGTAGTGAGTGTTAATAAAATCAGATGTTTTTCTAATTTTCCTTCTTTCTCTTTAGCCAGAAAAAAGATTAAGTGAATGTTTCTTTGTATTGCTGTTGGAACATTCAGTTTCTCATGATTGCACATCATGTTCGTGTAATCCAGTTACAGTTTTCAGATGTCACAGTAACAGAATACTTGAGGGAATATGCTGATTTCTCCCTAAGGCAAGAATATACACCTGAATTAACTGGGGAGGTTCTTTCTTGGGTTTTAGCAGAAATCTTCTTTAACACAGAGTGTGTTGAAGGAGTACAGTAATCAGTGGTGTCAACTTCCTCCAGTTGTTCTGTTCAGAGGATTTCTGTGCAGTTGGTCAGTTTCGTGGTAATATGTAAACCCAGGGCATATGGGTTGCTCCTGTTTTGTCTTTGAAAGAAAGCCTCTTCTGGATGATTTCTTTCCTCAGCGTCTTCTTAGAGAAGTGTCTTAAGTGGAGATACTGGAGTAATCTACGGTATTTTCTCTCAGTAAGGGAATTGGGACCATTACCATTAGAGATGAGGAGGAAGTTGAGGATGTGCTGTCAGTCTGTCTTTCTGTGCCCTTTCTGAAGAAAATAATTTTACTGCCACTTCATCATGTCACTCCAAGCCCTGAAAATAGAGGGGTGACAGGGACCTGTATCTGCTTTCCTACTAAATGTCACTATCCCGCAGGCAAATACTTTACAAATTGCTGTTCAAGGAAGCTCAAAAAGCTATATTAAAATGTGTTAACTGGAGGAGGACTGATGGATGATGTTTTAACCTTTCACGTTGACAAGACTAAAACAAGTTACACATTTGTTTAGAGACACAGAGACCTAATTGCTACTAAATTTTTGAAAACTCGTTGGAAATGTGGGTGTTTGGTGAAAGTGCTTTTGTACAGCCAGTATTAAATCCTGCTGAGTGCGGTGGACAGCTCTTGACAAGAATGAAGCCTGTAGAAGTCTATGAGTGGGTGTTCTGTTTCTGGGACAGTTAAGGATTTAAAAAGAAAGGGACATCACACGTTCATAACCAATAAACTTCCAATAAGAGGCTTGAAATGCGAAGTTTGGAGCTGTGAAAGTTGGAAGGTGAAAATAGAGTGGAAAATGGCTTTTTGCATCCAGGTAAAAGACTGCAGAAGGGTTTCCTGGTTTGGTTGAGGGTTTGTTGTTTCTTTTAACAGGTTTTGGCTTTGTTCTGGGGTTTTTTTGTTTGCTTGTTTGAAGTAGGGGTGTGTTACCACCTGAGGCTGCCATTTGGAAATAGTTTGTTCTGTTACTGGCCGGGTAGACTTGGAGAAGCCACTTAATATACTCTTTAGTTGTTTCATGTGTAAAATGAAGGTACAGTTTAATTATTTATGTGTCTTGGAAGTCTTTTAGAAGCATGTTAAACATGGTTAGAGAAATTACAGTAAATTGCAGTATGTATAAAGAGGTTAAACTAGAGTGAAAAATTATTTCATAATGAGTGGCTGAATTGACTGTAAGTAGATTCCCTTGGTCATAGTATCTAAGCATTAGGTAAGCAAAACCCTACTATATGCAGCTTTATTCAGGCGAAGGTGCTTCTATAAATCCTGACAGGACTTGGTATCTGCTCTTACTGATTATGCCCTTAAACTCTTTTTCTGTTTCTGAAGGGAGATCAGTGAAGGACCACTCTTCTGTCAGTGTCTTCTGCTTCCTTGTTGCTGTCATGTGTGTTCTACAAATCTTACATTGAATTCCAGCACTCCTGCCTAGTGCAGTTATAGATTTGAAATCTCCAATGCACATCAAAATAATTTGTGAGCAGATAGTGTCAAAATGACTATATCATGGCACTGGGAAAGATCTCAGGCCAAGTTTAAAAGCTGGAAGCATTATGTTATTTCTGAACTGAAACAAACAAGCAAAACCCAAACCAGAACATTTATTTGAAATTAGAGGTTTACGTTTGAGCTGACTTATAAGAAAACTAAGAAGGGAATTCTTTCCTAGATCTCTGTTGGTAGATGAAAATTCTAAGTGGTAAATGACTGAAGTATAGAAGAGTGGAGAGCATGTTTTAATCTGTACTTTGCCAGAGTGCCAGTAGATGGCAATAAAACAAAGACTTTTTCAAGCCTCCTTATTGCTGATGTGTACAGATTTTGTGTCGCTGCTCTTGGAAATACAGAAAAAAATTTGCTTTAAATTGGGTATTTTTTCTTTATATATTTTAGCCATGTTCTGTATGAGACGCTTAAATCCTACCTGCACAAGAATTAATTGGTAGTTCTAATATAGAGTTTTCATTATGATACACACATTTTTACATTCTAATACACAAAATTGGTGTTACAATACTTTTTATCATATTGTGAACTCTAGAACTGTAGAAGGGCATTTATTTTTGGAGGGGAAAGTGATGACCATCAGCTGCACAGCATTTTATCAGCTGAGAGTATAAGTCACTTCTTATTAGGCATCAAGGTGCACATCATTGTGTGATACTAAATGATAATTGTAAGGCAAGTATAGCTGACAAAGTAGCTTTTTTACTTCAGGTGATTTTTGTAAGCGTCCAGACACTAAATTGTGGGGAATGCTGTGTGCTAATTTTCATGATACAAATCAGAAATAATTTCTTGTGACAGTTTTACATTGTTAATAAGTGTCACCTTTGTCACCTGCTGGCTTTGTAAGACTGTATTATATGCTGCCAGCCTTTTAAAAAGACACTGAATAGAGTTGCATTAGTGATCTAACAATGGTTAATATTTAAGTAAGGGAAAAATTATTGTGAAAACAATGCAAATGCCTTAAAATTGTATGTGGTTCACGCTAAATGCAAGCAGTAAGCATTTAGCTATGTGTAAGACTGAATACGGTGAAAATCTGAGGCAGTCGAAATTGTATGAGCTCACATATGTGTATGCATAAATGAGAGTGTTCATTATGTCAGTACTTCAAAGGTGATTATGTAAGGTTGAAAAAGATGAAATAAGGACTAAACTTTGGACTGGCAAGGACCTCTGTCCATTTATTTTCTTTGAGGGGAGAGTAGAAGTAATACTGTTGTTTCCAAGTCTCTAGCTTTAAAGTATCATGTTGGAGTGTTAGATAAGGAAAGTCTGACAATAGTTGCACAGGAGTGTTTTGAGATACCTCTTGATAATTTCAAATTTATGCATAAGTTTACTTTGGATAAAGGCATGCAACATGAACATTCTTTTTTTATGGATAAAATCAGTGGCAGAAACTTTCTCGTGTGTTCTGAAGAGTGAGCATTAAGACTTTGTATGGGGCTTATATTTAGGGGAAGCTTGGCATTTTTTGGTATGTGGTGAATGTTACCAACAGCCACTTTTATGTCTGCTCCTTATATTGTTCAACAAGGCAAAAGTGATGCTTCACATTTAAGTACTGCAATTTAACTGGAAAGCTTCACTTACTTTATTTCATCCATTGATTTGAATTGGCTACCTGAAAGTTTTGATTCCATATATACATAGTGAGTTCTAAATCTCATTGTTAGCTCCCGATGCAAAGAGACTAAAGTCTGTGATGTACCTATGGGTACGTAGATCTGAAAATGTAAATACTGTTAGCACAAGATGGAAAAAATAGGGGGGAAAAAAGTATCTTGAAAGTAGATCTCAGAAAACTCTGTCAAGGTGGAAATGTGTCTCATTAAAGTACTAGCTACGCTATTTTCAAGCTTTATCACAGACAAGAGGAGACTGCTGTTTCCCTAATCGCTATTAGAACAAGGTTCATGGAAATGAATAGTGTAATAACTAATTGCTTGTGGCAGGACTTCCAGAAATGTGGCTCTGCTATGTCGTAATTATTTTGTGGAGCAAACTAGAAGTGTGGAGTAATTATTGCTGCAGAACTACTGAATCAGCAGGAATCCCTGCTCTTCAGTATCAATCTTAAAGAAGTGGCTTTTGTTTTTTAAGTATTGATCCATCAGAACCCTATGTTAATCAAGGTTTTTCAGCATAAAGATTCTGAAACCGTTTCTGTACTGTACTGAACTACTCAAGTGTTCATCTGGAAGATTCGTGGCAGTTAACATGATTTACGAAATCACAAGACTGTTTCAGTACTGGGATTGTGGAAACACAGAATTGCATTCTGTAGAATGAAAGTTTTCTTTCAAAGAAAACTGCTTTGGGTTTTGAATGTGCTAACAATTTAGTAATTAGAACTGGGAGAAGTGTAACTTCTGTCAGTGTAGAGGATATGACTGTGAGTTAAATTATGCAGTTTTGGTTGGATGACTTTGTTTTGGCAGAGGAGATGAGATGATTTTCTTTGGTAATTCCTTACAGATTTTTCAGAAAAAGTTAGTAACTGTAGCTGGGTAATTTAGAGATTGCTCTTTGAGCATCCATTGAAGGATGGAACAGGTTTTGTTTTTAGTGAACAGAGTCCCAGTTACTTTCTTTTTGTCTTCATTAGGCTTTTAAATTTTGGAGGATGTTAGCACAACTGCAGAAGGTAGTTTGAGTTACAATTATGCTTATTTATTGCAAAAACCCTTGGAAGATGTACAATGAAATTGTTAGCCATGAGTTTTTCCTTTTTATTTTTTTTATATAGTCCTGGAATTCATGCGCACAGTCTGTTGCTTAATGCGCCATAAGTATTATGTTACTGCTTGAGACTGAGAAGCCAGAACAGATAGAGGCTTCAAGAAAGCGCTCAACATGTGTGTTGTTATTTGGCTTACTGCTTTTTCAGACAAATACTTGGCTTTATTACAGTCATGTAGGGCCAGAGAACTAAAAGCCTGTAAAAACATGTGAAAACAGTAGTGGTTCAGAACTTCAAAGAACATATGTGGCAGTATTATAAGGCAGTGAGTTAAAAAGCCTTGTTGGAATTCAAAAGGCAATGCAGTGGGTTTGGAGAGAATGTAGCAAATCTGAAGCACCTGAATATGGACTCTGCAAACTATGCATTTCAGGGTTAGTATTTTCAGTTTTTTCTTTGCAATGTAAGACTACAAAATGCACATTTTGGTGCATTTCAGTACCTTTGATATTAATTTGATAAAATTGCAGTCTTATTCCTGGGTTTCAGAATATATTCATTCGTATGAACTGAAAAATGTATGTTAAAGCAAATAGCTCCAAGATAATACTTTTCTTTAGCAGAGTTAAAAAGAGTGCCAGGAAATCTTTTTGTCTGAACAGTTTGTTCAAAACCCCCCTTTTCTCTCTTGGATTATTTCGTTATAATAGTGCTATATAGGCACAGATCACCGTCACATGGCGTGTTTTTGAATGATCCTTACATTCTTCTAGTATCGTATGTATGTCCATGAAGACCAGAGGTATCTTTTCTGAACCCTTTGTGTTCAAGTCAGTGATTGCTTCAGTGAGGTCAAGTGAATATTTTAATGAGGGAAGTAACTGGAATTGAGTGTTCTTGTTTGGTTTGTTATTTCTCCCAAATTGAATTTTCTTCTCTTTCCATTCAGATGTAATTATTTAAGGCCACTTCATTTGGATGGCTTCTTCCTCCACTTTACACGATTGTCATCATGAAATTAGTATTTTGTCTTAATTGCCAACATTTGGTTGCATTTTTTCTTCTATGTATGTAAATGTTTTAAATGAAATTATAATTTTCTTTCAATTTCATTTGGAAAAGCAATCACTGAAATATAATTTGGATAAATTAACTAAAATGGCTCAAGGAAAGAAAGGCAGGTATTTAATGACCATCATCTTGAATGCAGATATTTGGGCATGCCACAGAGCCTTTGTTATCATGACTAGAGGTAACTCCAAAGTCTTGTATGGGAGTTCTGCCACCTGCTGATAGAGAAAGGCTTTCTGTTGTCCAGGTTAAATCATCTCCCCTGATATCATTAAGCTCTTCTGTGTTGTTACAGCTGCATCTACACCAAACATTTTAGCAGCCTGCTGGTGTTTTGTATTTCTGGAGCATGCAAGGCAGGCTTCTGTATTGGAGCTGCTGTCAATCCACTTGAGCATGGACAGATTCTGCCCAGCATAAAGCTGGGCAACAATCTGTTGGTAATAACTAAGACCTTAATTACACATATGGTGATTCCTGTAAGCCTGTAACACTGATCTGTGGTATTGTCTCAGGCCAGTTTTGATGTGCCATCACTGTGTTTGTAAGTTATTTCTGAGTGTGTTTTTCACTGGTTCAAGAATAGTCCCAATAATTATCTTCCTTTGTGTGAAGTTATTTTGTTTAGAAGAAACTGGAGCACAACTTACAGTAATGAAAATATTCCTCTACTGTTCTAGTATCAATGGCCTATTTAACAAGCATTTTACGTCTTTGTTGCATATAAAATTCAGTATGTGCAGACAAATTTAAATAATAATAAATTCATAACATAATTGTATCCTACTGTTTTTTAAATGAGTTCAGTATTTTTGTTTCAAACTTGAGAACATATAGCTGTTTTATGTTTTCAGATATTATAGTTGAGTGGAAAGAAAATTACCTTTTTCATGGGGAGGCAGCAGTTTAATGTCTAGGTAGGAACTTCAGTATTTGATGGTACAAAGTCTCTATTTTGCCTTCAGGCTATTTATGGCCCTCCACTTAAAGCCTTACCCAATTATCAATGCAGTAAATTGAAAAACTTCCATTAGCTCATTAACCTCTGGATCTTTTATGTAATAAATGTGGGATTCATTGTGTTAGGCTTGTCTTTGTTTAAGCAGTAAGGGAATAGAAAGAAAATATACTGTAGTAGTGCATAGATCTTATATGTTTTTATTATACATTATGTTGCATTTTGTGCTGAACTAATACACAGTTGTAATTTTAAATGTCAGAAAACGTGCATGAAAAATGTTGATATATACAGTAATTTGCAACAAAGGGGGCATGGGTGACTATATGATTCAGAAACTGAAGTGGGCAACTCTAAGTTTAAAGCTAATAAAGAAATTAAATACAGTTGTCCATTTTAAAAGGCTGTGTTACAATATAGCAGATTTCATGACTCAGCTTTATGGAGAACAGTTTGGGAAGCATACATTATTGGATAAGGTATGATAGTCACATCAGTGACTCTTGAATGTGTCTGTTAAATAGACAAGATTGTGTTTGAATCTGAGACAGCAGGTTTGAGGGAAGGCTGACTTTTTCATTTAACTTCTGTATTCTTAGAGGAACCTGTTTTGTATGTATTTATTTTGCAAATTACTTATTCTTTGGTTTATTGTTATATTTTATAAATGATCCGCATATTCTCCTCCATGGTGAGGCTTCTGTGAAATGGTAGATACTTCCTAAGCCATTCCTGTCCACCCTGTGGGTGGTTGAGTGAAATGTTAAAATTATATGGTAGAGTCATTTGTATTGGATAGAAAGAAGCCGGTTTACTGTGAGGTGTTTCTGCCCATGGCAGGGGAGTTGGAACTAGATGATCTTAAAGTCCTTTCCAACCCTAACTACTCTGTGATTTTGAAGTCAAAGTGACTTTGTATATTTTTTATATAATTCAGTAAAAGTGTCTGTGGACTGTTCAGATAAGCTATGAAATGTGGTAGATGCTAGTAGGTAATCATGCCTAGTATGTAGATGGGGGGTAGTGTCACTTTTAATTTAGTGAGACATTTTCCTTTGTCTCTGTAGTTATCAGAGGCTGTTACAGACGATTGCTGTACTCGAGGCTCAACGTACTCAAGCAGTTCAAGACCTTGAAAGTTTAGGCAGACACCAGAGAGAAGCGCTGAAAGATCCTATTGGATTTGTGGAAAGACTCCAGAAGAAGGTATTTTAATGGGCTTTTCTTAAGTCTTATTTTGAGGTTGTTTGGAGTTTTTTTTAAATAACTACTAATCCATCATTATAGAAATCGGAGTGCTGTATATACTTGCTTAAACATTGAATTTAAAATTCTTTATCTGCTGAGCAAATGTTGCTCTTTGTTTTCTTACTGAATCTGTAAGACCTAGGTCTTCAATGATTTTATTAAATATGCTTTCATTCCTTTTTCTGGTATGTAGAAATGTAACCTTTTAATTTCTAATTGTAGTTTAGACTTTTTAATATAGAGGTGACTAGAAATAATTCATAGAAAAGCATGAAATCAAGGTATGAGAAAGTTAAATGTTGTGCTGGGAGTGTAATTTGGTAGGATATGTTTTGAAGAGCAGGAAATGTAGTTCATAACTTGCCACCAAAATGCGCACTAGAAAACATACTTGAGTTCTGGATAACATAGTAGAATATTGAGGAGAATTAATTTTTATAAGGAAACATTTTATTAACAGGGATACTGAAAGATGCTTAAAGTTTGAATACTTTTTTGCTGCCACATCTACCAGTGGCAAATGTGCTTGACTTTCTAGTCCAGTAGCAGCGTGTTGTATTTCAGTGAAGCATAAGTAGGTATTTTATGGTGCTCTTCTCCTAAGTTTGTTGACACCTAAGTATAAAGAGAGGTCTGATAAAAACCCGTGGGTTTCAGTGGTTGTCTTTCCATTAGATTTTGAGATGAGTTAATAGCATATGTGATGTTTCATTTGATAATCATTGTACAGGGAAATACTATGTCGTGGTTTGAGGCGTAAATCAATCTGCCTGCCCACTCACTCCTCCCAACCTTCTTTTCCCCCCCACTTTAC
>JASSUY010032085.1:0-34416 GCA_032466535.1 Forpus xanthops
CTCATTACTGGTCTCCAGCTGGACATTGAGCCATTGACCACAACTATTTGTGTGCAGCCATCCAGCCAGTTCTTTATTCACCGAGTGGTCCATCTATCAAATTGATGTCTCTCCAATGTGCAGGAAATGATGTCATGCAGAACAATGTTGAACACTTTGCACAAGTCCATGTAGATGATGTCTACTTCTCTACCCCTCTCCATCAGCTCCTTAGCCCCATCACAGAAGGCTGCTAAATTAGTCAGGCAGGATTTCCTCTTCATGAAGCCATGCTGACTGTCACCAAGCACCTTGTAGTTATTTATGTGCCTTAGCATGCCTTCCAGGAGAATCTGCTCTGAGATTTTGTCAAGCACAGAGGTGAGACTGACTGGTCTGTAGTTCTCTGGATCACCCATTTTCCCCTTCTTGAAAATGGGAGTTATATTTCCCTTTTTCCAGTTGTTGGGAACTTCACCTGACTGCCATGATTTTTCAAATATAATGGACATTGGCTTAGCAACTTCATCTGCCAGCTCCTTCAGGACCTGCGTATGGATTTCATCAGGTTCCATGGACTTGTGCACATTCAGGTTCTTAAGGAGGTCTCGAACCACGTCCTCTGCTATATGTTATGAATCCTCATAACAGAATTTGCAACTGGTCAGCCATTAAAAGTCCTAAGTCTGCTTCTGCAGGGCTATCAAACTACATGAGCTTGAAAACTCATGACTTACAGAACTCACAAGTAACTTGTCAAGCCATGTCAACACGTTAGATTCATTCTCTTATCAGGAAAAATGTACAGTTCACTTTGGTTCAACAATTTTGAGTTAGTAGTGATAAAAAAAAGCATATCTCTATTGAGGAATTCTAATACCAGAAAAGTCTCCCAGATTACTACAGAGGTACATTATCTAGAAGTCTGAAAACAGAAAGGCTTCTTGTGCAGTTTAGTTTTTTTAATTTGTTTGTTTTTGTGTATGTTTTCTCTTCTGTATCAGTCAGCCAACTGTCAAAATAGAGAGTAATGAGAGAAATAAGAGACAAGTAGAAGAGGAAATAATAATAAAAAATCAGAGTGGGATCTAGGCACTATTAGAATGATAAAAAAGGTTACTCAATTACTGTGTATATATATTTTTTGCTAGGAAAAGATGTCTGGAGCCTCTCAACCTTGCAAACTCAAATAACAATATCCAGCGGCTGGTAGTTGAAGTTAAACAGAATCAGGCTTTAAATTCGATATACTTCTTTAGCTGGAAAGGTAATGAAATAGCTGAGGTGCTGTACAGAGTAATTCTGGAGACGCAGGACTACACTATGTTTAAAATGTCCTACACAGGCTTTAATTCAAGTTCTAGTAGTTATCCTAGGCTTCAATGCATGGATGTGAGCCAAATACCTGCATAAGGCAAAGTTGTCCACTGTAGGGTTTAGTAAAAAGTACATGTGTGAAACGTTAAGCCATGTGGGAGACAGGAGGCCAGATTAGACATCCTAATTGCTCTCTAGAGGCTTAGACTTCAGTAAGCTGTAAACACATACAACATGCTGGCCTGGCAGGAAGGCAGTCTATACAGCTGTTCTCAGGCAGAGAAAGCACCTCTACAAATGGGATTTGCTCTGCTTTGAGCTGCTGTAACTGCTATAGATAAGTCACTCATGCGGATGTGACCTTCATTTATTCCTGTTGAATTTCCTAGAGATAAAATAAATAAAAGTGACTGCCACTTACTGCTGTTGAATGGCTTCCTCCTGGAGAAAGCTGAGACACTTGAGAACAGCAATTCTAGCAATTCTGCTAACAATTCTAGGTGTCTTTCCAGAGGACAAGGTGTTCTGGGAAGAGGCAAGGTGAATGCTGGAGGTAGTGACTGTGACCACAAGAAGGGACAGAAAACAGAATGGCTGTATTTTTCTCAGGTGCCATATTTTTTTTTACCAAAAGCCTCTCTTGTGGTGATTGTCAATCACTGCTTATGGCCATTGTATGTTCTTACCTTTGTAGACAAGAGAAGAGGAGACCTGTAACTGGGACTATGATCAAAGGTAGTGGAAAGCAACATATATTTTCAAAGTGCTTCTGTCTATGTGGATTTCTGAGTGGCTGCACAACAGTACATGAGAAAAAATGATTCGCTTCACCTTTTTAAAAATTTGCTCTCAGCACAGGAGAGCTTTATCCTTCTGGGTGCAGTGCACCATTATATTAGACCATGTCTAATCTTGTAAACATAGACAAAGTTTGGGTTTTATATTTTTGCTGGAAGAATATGTAAAAAAAAGGACAATTTTAATTCCAGAAGTAATTTCATGTCATTATATGCATAGGCAGCATCACAATCTGCTGTATCTGAGCTTCTCCAGGCTCCACTTGTAATCAGTGGGGAATAGGCATAGTTCATTTGCTCTACTTGAGAAATCTACTTTTAAGATGATTTGTACGCTAGAAACCTATGCATTTTCCATTACTCATAAGAGGAATTTACTTAAGAAGCTCAGATGTGGGAGTCTATACTGTAAAGGGCTGCATTTGATCAAGTGAAACCTCTCCTTGGTTATGCATGTACAGGCTGGAGTACAATGCAGAGATAGTAAGGAGGATTGTGCTTCCACTTTCTATGCTCATAATTTTGATATAGCAATGGGAACAGTTATTGTATGTCTTTTGCCTCAATGAAAGTTTCATACCTTCTTATTAACAAAATTATGGTGGACCTGGCTGAATCTAGGATGCAAAATGCCAAATGCCTGCTGAAAATACAACAGCAGAGAGGGGAGTCCAGGTGGCTCCTGGAGTGTGTGGATAACTTTCTGACACTGCTGGTGAAAAAAAATAGCTAGGGAGGCCATCCCACTGGGCCTGTTGTTTGCAAACCGAGGAGGATTTTTGTGTGATGTGATGGTTGGAGGGCATCTTGGGCCTAGCAATCACAAAATGGTAGTTTTTGATTCCTGGAGAAGTAAGGAGGGGTCAGAACCCACACTTTGGACTTCCAGAGGGCAGACTTTGGCTCGTTTAAGAGCCTGGTTGACATTGTCCCTTGTGAGGCAGTCCTGAGGGACAGAGGCTGGACCTTCTTCAAAGGAGAGATTATGATTTTTGGGAGAAGTTGTAGCAAGTCACTGACCATTTCCCCATAGATTATGGAAGCTTCATTCTGTTCCACATCCCTCTCTTCCAGCTCAGGGAGCTTGGTACCCAGAGAACAACTGATCTTGCTATTAAAGACTGAGGCAAAGAAAGCACTAAGTACCTCAGTCTTTTCCTCATCCTTTATCACTGCATTTCCGCTGCAGCCTATAAAGGACGGAAATTTTCCTTAGCCTTCATTTTGTTGCTAATGTATCTATAGAAACATTTTTTTTATCATTGACTTTTATGGCACTAGGCAGATTAAGTTTTAGTTGGGCTTTGGCCCTCCTAATTTTCCCCCTGCATAACCTCATGACATCCTTGTATTCCTCCTGCATTGCTTGCCCCTTCTTCCAAAGGTCATAAACTCTCCTTTTCCCCCTCCTGACTTCCTGCCAAAGCTCTCTGTTCAGCCAGGCCTGTTTTCCCTGCAGGCTTGTCTTTCTGCACATGGGTACTGCCTGCCTCTGCACCTCTGAAATTTCTTTCTTGAAGAAGATCTAGCCTTCCTGGACCCCTTTGCCCTTCAGGACTGCCCCCCCGAGGGATTCTGTTTATGTAGCAGATCATCTTGAGGCACATACAGGACAAGCAGAGGATCAGGCTTAGTCAGCATGGGTTTATGAAAGGCAGGTCCTGCTTGACTAACCTGATCTCCTATGAAAAAGTGACCCAACTAGTGGATAGGGGAAAGGCTGTGGATGCTTAGATTTTAGTAAAGCCTTTGACACTGTTTGTCAGAACATTCTCCTGGAGAAACAGTCTGCTCATGGCTTGGATGTGTGTATGCTTTGATGGGCAAGAACCTGGCTGGATGGCCAAGGCCAGAGGGTGGTGGTGAATGAAGCAAAATCCAGCTGGCATCTGGTCAAAAGTGGTGTTTGCCAGGGCTCAGAACCGGACCAGTTCTGTTTAATATCTTTATCAATGATTTGGATGAGGGGACAGAGTGCACACTCGGCAAGTTTGCAGTTAACATCAAGTTTACTGGGAGGGTTGATCTGCTGGAGGATAGGAAGGCTCAGTAGAGGGATCTGGACAGGCTGGAGCAATGGGCTGAGGACAATTACATGAGTGTAATGAGGCAAAGTACTGGGTCCTGCACTTGGGTCACAACCACTGCATGCAACACTACAGGCTGAGGGAAGAGCAGCTAGAAAACTGCCCAGTGGAAAAGGACCTGGGGGTGCTGGTTGACAGCATCTGAAATGAGCCGTCATACAACCAGGCAGCCAGGAAGGGCAACAGCAACCTGGCGTGTATCACAAAAAGCACAACCAGTACTACCAGGGCAGTGATCATCCCCTTGTACTCAACACTGGTGAGGGCAGACCTTGAATCCTGTGCTCAGTTCTAGACCCCTCACTACCAGGAAGGCATTGAGGTATTGGAGTGGGTGCTGAGAAGGGTAACAAAGCTGGTGAAGATTGAGGAGCACAAGTCTTATGAAGAGCGACTGAGGGAACTGGAATGTTAAGCCTGGAGAAAAGGAGGTTGAGGGGAGACCTTATCGCTCTCTACAACTGCCTGAAAGGAGGATGTGGTTGGGTGGGTATTGGTCTCTTCTTCCAACTAACAATCGACAGGATGAGAGGAAATGGTCTCAAGTTGCATTATGGTTCATATGTTGGAGGTAATTCTCCTTTGACTCAAGGTTTTCCCAAAATTCAGGTAAGAATGGCAGTTGGGTGATCATACTTCCTCATTGAAGTGAAGTGCATTTAATCTACCACAGACAGACCCTATCTTATTTAATCTAACATGACAGATAACTTCACAGTCATCTTGTTCTCACCTGTGGTCAGAACTGCTCCTCAAGCTGACTTACTGTGCTTTCAATCATGTTTATTTTTCCTTCAGTTCTTTAAGTGGGAAAAGCATCCCAAAATAATGGGAGAATAACTTACTAGTCATATATTTTGTCCTTTGTTAGCCCTTATTCTGAGGAGCCATCCTGTGGAATGGTGACTGCAATTGCAGATGAGAAAGAAGGTGAGGTTACACCAGGAACGCTTCAGTCATGATACTTTTATCTGGCACTGTGGTCAAAGGGGAAAAGATTGTCTATGGTTGCATTGATGGTATAGGTAATTAAGAAATCAGCTGTGGTGTATTCCAGCGTATATTAATCATCTAAATTCATAATGAAACTGCAATTAAAGAAGCAAGGTGAATTAACTTGGAATGAGACATTGAAACTTGATAGAGCAAGTCTTTTCTGAAGCCTGGGACGAGGCAGCTGACGAATGGCAGAGAACTGAGCAATTTACCTCTATAAATATCTTCCAGCCCAACAGCGCAGTCAGCAAAAAAAAAAGAGCCTTGCATTATAGACTCCTTCTTTCCTGAAATTTCTATTCTCTATTTTACTCCATTCACTAAATGTGTCTCATTTTGTTAGATATTTTGTAGCATTTATTCTACAGGGAAAACCTCACCTCTGTCTTCTGACAAGAGCATTATGTGCGCCTGTGTGTAAGCAATCACCTCTCTGCAAGGAAGTAACAATGGTCTGCTTGTCCACTGTAATTCACCTCAGTTATATCTGCTCCTCTCCCTGAGCTGTCTCTTGCCTTAGAAGCAGTAATGGAAACTTCCAGAGGCTACCACACACCTGGGTAATTTATACTCAAGTTTTTGTCTACTGTTTTTCCAAATGACACAGGATTGGGGCATCTTGTCATGTAGAAATATTTCCCTGAGAAAATACATCTCGCTTGCCTGTAGAGCTGAATGGTACTGTTCTGCCTTCCTCCCTGGGCAATTTCAGAATTCCTGACATCCAAACATCTGCCCACTGCCACAGGGCAGAATAATTTCAATCTAACTTGAAGCAGGGCACCAAGTTACAGTTATGTCAGAAAATGTTTGACACATTGTAGCAGGCTGTGTTATGATCTCCTTAAGTGCAAGTTATAACAAATATTCATTTGTTAATGGGCAGTTTTGCCACTACTTTAAATTTATTTTTTCCTCTAAAGGAATATTGATAATTTTGGGACGTATGTTATGCTAGGTTATAACAACATATGTATTATTTTCTCGTTACCTTCCCCTTCCAAAACATTTGAAGCTGATTGCTAATTTCCATAACAACCTTTTAAACATTATAGTTTCCTGAGAAGTTAGTAGGGCTGAAGCTTACGGAAACTTGCAGCTTCTTCAAAGATGAATAGTAAAGCAGTTATTTTGAAATCCAGTTGTGCTTCTGCCTTCCTTATCTCCCACAGGGAAAAAAAAGCCCCTGACCCTCTATGGGGATCCTCTTCAAAGAAAATAGAGCATGAACCACAAATAAAATTGTAGCCTTCATTAAATTATTGAAATAGTCTGCTGCTCTCTGGCAGCAGGATCAGAAAACTTCATTCCTACTCCATATTTTATCTTTCCAGGCTTTCTGTCCCTTACTACAAAATATGTAGCTGACAAAATTCAATATAGCCTCTGAAAGGGCTCCCGAGCACTGCTGCTATAGTTGAGCTGTGTTCTTTGATTGCTTTGGAGATGATGTAAAAGGAGGAGCAGGGATAATATTTGAAAAATTACTAAAACAAAGTCAAAAGTTGCAATTTGAAATGAGAGTCTTTGGCTTTTTTCCAAACTGTTTTCACTATTTCCATCTTCCCTTTATAGTTTTTCAATGTGCAGTAGATGTAATTTTCTTTAGGATCAACACAATGGTCTCTTTTTTATTTCATGGGAAATATTATTTATGCACTAGAGGCAGAAGAAATTCATTTGCACTACAAGGATTTCTTCTGCAACACCGCAGAGCAAGAACCATGGAAAACATCCAGGCCATGGACTACCTACTTCTAGAAGTTCAGGTCTCTTTAAAAAGAATTCACAGTATGGTAAAATTAGACAAATACTAACCTTGTAATTAGGAATGTAGATCTGGATGGGAACTCCTGGGTCATTGGAATTGCTGAGGTCAGACAACCAGATCACGTAACCTCCTCCAACGACTGGCTGAGCTCCGTTTGAATCTAGCTTTTCTTTGTAGTTTTTATTTCTACTACAAGGCTTTGCCATGGTCTTACTGCTTTCAAGGTTAGAGAGATGATCCTCTATCCTAGCTTCCCTCTTTTATGTGTTCTTTTGAAAACTATTGCTAATTTATCCAGTTGTTTTTATGCTGCTCTTTTTGGTGGTTCCTTTATCTTCTCTCTTTTCCCACTTGTCATTATGTTTTCATAGACAGCATACCTCTCAGTCACCAAACTTACACAAAAAAGGTCCTATCTGTTAAGCAGTATGTACGCTGCTCTGTGGGATATCTGCCGTGTGTTTCTCTCCCTTGTTCAAATTGGGGAACCTATTGCACTGCAATGTAAATTATATATATTTAGTTTGTCATCATCCATGAGTCTCCATCCCTCTCAGGTTTTCCCTATCTGGTTATTCCCAATACATATATTTATAGCAAGAACACTTGACTTGCATATATGTCCTTATGCTTGATACAAATGACTTTCATCTTGTATGTCTCACTCTGATTTTCAAGGTGATTCAACTGTCTTTGAATTACAGTATGATCTTCCTCAGTTTGATGCCTTTATGTTCTGAGATACCAGCCAATTTTAATGGTGCAATCACATTTTTGCACCAGATGCATTAAAGAAAATATGAATCAAATTTATTCTATGATATAGTCCTGGGCAACTGCCTATTAATTAACCTTTGTCTCCAGGCTTCTAATTTCCCTGTAATTTCTCCTTTAGCCAGTTCTTCTTCTAATTTATAATCTTATATTAATCTCTAGTTTCTGACTTAACAATTCCTCTCTTATGCCACATCGTAATAAGTATTGTACAACTGTCCAGGTAGATTGAATCAGCTGCTTGTCCTTAGCCTTAATGATTATTTACTTGTTTGGTCTTGCATGCTCCACATTTAGTAAGCATGTGCAGCATTTCTCTCTACTTCCTTCCATGCTTTAATTATGCTTTCCATCAAAGTTTGTTCTAAAAAGTTGTGTATAATTGTGGTCAGACTAACAAACCTTTATTTAACCACCTTATGTTTCTTCCTGCTTTGCTGTCCTCCGGCTGTATGACCTCTTTGACAATTTGACAATTAATTCTATGGAGTACATCTGCAACTTCAGAAGACATTTCTCTTTGGGGCTTGTAGGTAACCCAGTTTTCTGAAAGCTGGAATGCATGGAGGTGTTCAGCCTCTTTCTGGTGCAACACAATATTTTTGATTCCTGCTTTTGTTGTATTTACCACTCTTCCTTTATATCCCCACTCCATAGTCCATCATACTTCATATAATTGACATGAAAGCACTTCTAGTCTAAGTTGTTGTTATCTTTAATCTGTATCATACTCTTCCATGACTACAAAACCTGCCCATACTTTATTTATATGCCTAAGCGTTATGTTGCTACCTTTTAGAATGTCCATACACAATCTAATTCCATTTGACTTCTAACAAAATTATTCCCATAAGGTTTTGACTTTTGTAACTTTCTGATTTTA
The DNA here is from genome assembly GCA_032466535.1 of Forpus xanthops. Classification (NCBI taxonomy): domain Eukaryota; kingdom Metazoa; phylum Chordata; class Aves; order Psittaciformes; family Psittacidae; genus Forpus; species Forpus xanthops. Next base: position 8,605 of record JASSUY010032085.1, read on the forward strand.
CCTTTTAAAATGCCTGGCAAAAGAAAGATTATGGTGTGAAAGTAGCTGTTGTTTCTACTTGAAAAGATGCCACATCAGATTACTGAGTTTTATCTGCTTGGAAGTTGTGTTGAAAGTGGTAATCCGATGAGGGTTTACCTTCCCTTCCTGAGTTCTTGGAGGATTCTTTGCAGGGTTCATAGATAAACTGAGAACATTCTCCAGCATTTTGCTTAAGAGATAGAGAGGAAGAAGACATAATAAAAAGGATTTCTTTTCCTGGTATAAATTGTAACATGAAATCCTTAACTCTTAATAAGGAAAAAAATTTTCTCTTTAATCAACTGACTTCCTTGATAAATTTGTTACCATTTATATTCTGGTTCACCATACATTCAAATAACTTCCAGAGCAACTTAATCCTGAAGTTTAACACAAAATCAGCCTCGTAAAGGATGAAAATAGAGGGAACAATTTTTTGTTAAATCTCAGCTAAAGCAAGCTCAATGGACTAGTCATTGTGGGGATGGAGAGAATAGGAGGAAGAAAGACAAGACAGTCCTAGGGCTACCTGGTTAAATTTGGGTGCAAAGATTTTAATTTGCCTTGATCCATCTTGCTTCATTTTGGGACCTTGAAGGCTTTATGAAATGGTGAAGCTTTTCTAGGATAAGACAATTTCCTGCTCAGTTCCAATTAGTTTCTTTGCACTCCTGTCCAAGCCTCATAATTACCAGCAAGTTAATTTTGAGGCTATGGTCCTTGTTTATTATGCCTATTGCCTAAGAGCAAGATGGGTGTCATCATATTCCAACGTGTGTGAAAAATAAAATAACAGCAATGCCTCCACCAACTAACAAAAAAGAAACAAAAGCTATCTTAGATTCCATGGGTTTTGGAGACTGCATATTCTGGGTTATAGTTTGATCGTAAACCTTCTCTATTAAGTGACCTGGAAAAATAGCTGCTTTGAATGGGGCTCTGAGCAGCAGCAATCTTTGAACAAATTAAATAGCAGATAGCTTGTGCAGTAGCACTTTGGACAGTCCAGGCAGGACAAGATGTGAAAACTGTGCTTTGCACCTCAGCCAGGGATAACGGCCCCACTGGAGCCTCTGGCAGAAAGTGCTGGGAGAGATCTTTAAGGTTTTGGAACTGGGGAGATAGAGAGTCTGAAGCCCATTAAGCTCTAACTGAAAAGAAATATCAGCAGCATATGAAGGAATTCAAGTCACTTCAGAGGTAGTTGGTACTGAAACATGGCTCCTTTTGGCAGCCTGTGCTTGGCTGGATGTTTAAAGGGAGGGTCTCCTCTATGCATTATGCAACTTATGCTACATGGAATAAGTGGATCCCACTGATAACACAATGGGTTTTAAGGGAAAACCCCAACGGCCCAGGGAATACTGCATGTGATCATGGACTAGCCAGAGGGCTTAAACTTGAGAGTGTTTCCAGAGGAAGTGACTAGTGCTGAAGAGGCCTCTCTGTATAATAAACTACCAGAAGCCATGTCCACTTTATAGATGGATCCTGTTGTATTGTGAGAAAATATCAAAAGTGGAAAACCACTGTGTGCTGAAGGATAAGGTAAATTGAGTCAGTTTGCAGAGGTGAAAGCCATCTGGCTATCCTTAGACATTGCTAAATGAGAAAAATTGATAGTACTTTATACATAAAGGTGAGCTATTTACAGCTTTGTGGGCCTGTGACAGATCAGGACATTTAGGAAAAGATGCAACATGTATATGGGTTCAAGGTCAAGGAATGGACTTGGCCATGGATGCTACTACACAAGCTATTCATGAATATAAAATATGTGCTGCAGTTAAGCAGGCCAAGCATCTCTGGTATAGAGGATTGTGACAGATATCAACATGAGGAAGCCTAGCAGATTGACTATCCCACAATCATGAACCTACCATGGCAAGCAGCCTGTGTTTACAATGGTGGAAGCAACTACTGAATGGCTGGACTCATTTCCAAAACAACCTCATGAACACCTGGGCCAAGGAGTATGGCATTAACCCGGTGTATCACATCCTCTGTCATGCATCAGCCTCTGGGAAAGTTGAATGATACAAGACTGTTAAAAACTACACTGAAGGCTGGGAAATTTAAGCCTTGGGATACACATTTAAGAGAAACCACTTGGTTAGTTAACACTGGAAGATCTGCCAGTTGACCTGATCCTGCCCAATCAAAACCCATAGGCACTGTGGAAGGAGATAAGATCCCTACAGTACTTAAAAGGAACTTGTTGGGAGAAAGAGTCTAGGTTATTCCTTCCTCAGGATAGACTAAACCTATTTGTGGGATTGGTTTTGCTCAAGGACTTGGATGCATTTGGTAGGTGATGCAGAAGGATGAGGGAGTCCAGTGTGTACTTCAAGGTGATTTAATCCTGGGTGGAAATAATTTATTATTTTAGTTGGATGTTACAGGAATTACTATAGCAGAAACACCTTGGGGCTAGCAAGACTATGAGCAAGGGAGCTGATCACTGCAGTGCTAAGCTTGGCCCAAAGGAAACAGGTGTGGAAATTGTACTGGATGTACCTTTAAATTGTTGTAAACCATGATTTAAGTTGTACGTTATAGGAATTACTGTAGCAGGAACCTCCTGAACCAGGAAAAGCCTTACAAGAAGGAATGCAAGTACAGCAGTCCCAACCTGAGCTGGCTTTTCAAATAGCTCCATACAGGGCACCTCCTCTCCTGTCCTGAGTGACAACCATAACAAATGGAGCCCAAAGTGAGAGACTAAATGAACTCAGTGGACATTTTGTAGGCATTTGTGGACATTTATGGACATTTTACAGACATTTCACAGGGGTGGTCCACTGACTAAGGGAATGATATCAGTGAATTTTATGAAAGGATGGGAAGCAGGGTGGTGGTTAATGAGGACGTATTGTACAGTGTGGGACCTGAGCATGACATAAATGGTATGGAATAAAGGAGGGATAATGTGCTGATTTTGGCTGGGGTAGAGGTAATTTTATTCGTAGTAGCTAGTATGGGATTATGGTTTGGATTTGTGCTGGAAACTGTTGATAATACAAGAACAGTCAGGCTGGTTAGTGCCCTCAGGGCCATGACAGTTGGGAGCCTGCTTGCATGATCTACCTAGGCACACTTGAATGCGGCATTTAGACAGATAACATATATTTGAAATAGGAAATAACATTGGGCCAATTCAGTCCTATTAATGTGATTTCTGTAGTTTAACCATCAGAATTTGGCATATTTTCCTGAGCCCAGAGTGATACAGCAATAAGACTTATCTAGGTTCAGAAACTCACATGCAAAGACTCTGATCTGTAGTAAAAGCTATTAACAATTTTAATGAAATATAATCAGGATTTGTACATGATGTCACGGAAATATCACTGAAACAGAAGCTCCAATTACAGAAGCCTGTATTTAATGTTGGAAGGGACTTAGGAGTATTTTATTCTAAAATTGAACATAAAGTTCAAACAAAACTATTTCCTACTTTATACAGATCCCAAATTTCATTAAACTCACATCTACCTTATTATAATTTTTGATCTTTCATGAAAAAAGGTGAAGAGAATGAGAATTTTTTTGCTTCCTCTTCTTGGTACTCTTTATCTTGCTTGGCTTTGAGTTACAGCTGTGACATTCAATTAGGTGCTGCAAATGAACCAGTTGATTTGACACTGAAAGAAAGAAAATATGAATAATTTGTCATAAAAATATGATTTCTGCAGGATTCTAAGTCTTAATTATTATTATTTAATAGTATAAAACAGATTTTTTTTTTTTTAGTTACTCTTCTGCGAAGATTTTGATGGGTATTTATAGGTATTAAACATAGCCAGAGGAGGGAGCCTCTAGTTGTCCTATGAACGCAATAAAATCCTGTTAGGAATAAAAAAATGTAAGAAACTTTTCAATTAAAGAAAAAAATCAAGCAAGCACAGGCCTTTGTTTATTCCTATAGTTTTTAATGAGAAACTCCCCTGTCCAAACGTATTTATTGTAGTACCATTTTCAGTGACTCAGTGTAATGCCTCCATGAAATCTAGTCCATGAAGTACTCACAGCTGGTCCTGAAAACTGCCCAAACTGCCAAAAAACTCTTCCTGGTTTCATAACTGAGCCTCTGTCCTTCCCCCAACAAAGCACGGCAGTGCTCATCTTTGCTCCTCTTCTCCCTTCCATTTGTCTTCCTTTCTGCTCTTTTCCTTCTCCAGGCCAGTTCTAATCATGACCTATGTTGCTTATTTTACATGACAGCAGGTTGGGATGGGAAGTCTGGCAATGGGTTCTCATAAAGGGAGAGAGGCAAGGTGAAGGTAACATTTATATCAGCTCAGATAAGCATGCGGGTGTTGTGGTTTAAATCTATTTAAAAATTACTGTTACTGCTCAACCCAGGACAGTGGGGAAGTAATCCACAGGAGAGTTGTGGTCATCTAAGTCAGTTCACTCTGCTTTGAAGAGTGCAAACACAGCATTCTCTTCACATCCTGAAGATGATCTAATCTATAGCTACTAGTCACTGTAGCTGTTGATTCATCTTTGAGGCTTTAACCATTCTCCCTGCATGCAACTAAATATATTTGAGAAAATTTTATTTAAAATTACAAACTTCAGAGTAATTCAGTGTATGTGTGTGTGTCTTTCCTGAATATTATAGCATTCTGAATTCAAATTTCTACACCTAAACAATCTTATGATATGCTCACCATGTTCCTTTCTCCTTCATCTTCTCAACTCTGAATGAAAAAAATAACAAAAGGATATAGAATCAAACATTTGAAAACTCTGAAATGCAGTTGTCTGTAGGATCAAAATTGTTCCTTTTGTAAATGTCAGCACACCACGACAATGGTCTATATTTTTTTTTCTTTCTAGTGTGAAAGCTATACTGTGTTGTGTTACATTCTGAGTGAATTGGGACTTTGTACTAAATTGGGTGTTGGGATGCAGCACTCCCTTACAGTTTTTATACAGTTTAGTTTCATAGTTGAGATAATTGGAGTCTGTCCTGTGGAAGTGAGTCTTGTCTTCCTGCTACTGCCATAGAGATCCATATCATGTCATGGAAAGTAACATGAACAAAACTTTCCATAAGTGACCACTCTGTATCTTTTCCTAACTTTCTCAGCCTTCTGCTAGGTTTTTTTCCTAGTGTACATGTATGCTGATATTTACAACTATATCTCAAGACTGTAGGACCAATGCTTTCTGAATAGGTGAAGCCCTGTATGACAGTAAGCTTTCTGGAATACACTGGTGCAGGATGTCTACTTTGGCACAAAAATCATTAGGTTATTTTCAAAATGTCCATGGCCTCATTTGCCAAATGTAAGAGGAGGCTCAGCCTGCTTTCCTTTCACTCTGTTGTAAAACTGAATCCAGAGCATATATGAAAATAGCCTCATGGTGAAAATGAAAACAGCATGGATTAGAGCCTGTCACCTTGGAACTGTAGTGCTGTAATTCTCTTTGTAGATGAGACTGCTCTTTAAAACTGTTTAGTAATTATTCTCAGAGCAGTTAAATGTACCTGCTTAAGAAATAGGTCTTCAGATGAGTAGTGCTTTCCACAGTAAACAGCCTCACTGCACTGACAATGCTTTCACTTCCCTAATGCATTAAAGTTCAGTAGGTTTGCTCCCGAACTGCAAGTTTTCATCTTGCTTGCCAAAAATACAGAACAGGCAGGGTCTGAAAATACGTATATGGAAAACTAGCTTGGTGGACTTCTGATTTTTAGAGCTTTCAGCAGTGGTTAAATACTTAAAAAAACCCCATTTCTTGTTTTGTTAAACCAACCACTCATCCATGATTCACTGAGCAGCAATTAAACAGAAGTCTTCTACAGATGGGCTCAGTGATATAAAAGGACTCTTTAAGCCCTTCCTCACTAGCACATGCATAACCCCAGCAAGAGTGGGCAATTATAGTTTAAGATAAAGTGTCAAGACACTGTGATCAAATGCTGTAACAGCTACTATCATTAATGGACTGGCACTGAAGGGGGATTATAATCTTTAGCAGTGAGGTCACTTTTTTGCCTTCATTTTGCTCTACAGTTCTCACAGTGATAAATTGTTTTAATAGTGGTTTGTATTCTATTACTACCTAGTTGTGATCAAAGCCTTAACAAACACTGGAAATTTTCTGTAAAGATCCCTTCCATCTGCTTCTGAACACTTTCCATTTCCTATTTGACTGACGAACTTTTCCAGGGTTTCTTCCTGCAAGCAAGAGACGCTTGGTGGAAAAGCTGCTTCCAAAACTTGCGGAGGAAACATTAATTTGACGCTTGCTCATTCTGAGATTGCAGGTGCCTGTTTAACTCCCATCGCATGTCATTTTAATTTCCTTTTGTTGATTTGTTTTAAGGGATGCATCCAAGACATAATGTTCAAATCCAGACCTTGCATCTTTCCAGAAAGTACAACTCAAGGCTCTATTTTATTCTGTTGCTGAAATTGAATTTTATTTTCCTGATCAACAAGTGAGTAAGGACCCTAAGAATTAGGTGCCAAAACCATGGTTTCAGAAGTATTCAGTGCAATTAAGTGGTAGCTTCACTTCATAGTATTTTTTTTTTGTATGCTTTCATTTTTTATCTTGATACCACAAAGAATCAGGTATGAACTGGTTCTCAAATGCAGATCTCTTCTAGCTGCTGTAGATGATTAAGTTTCAGATAAAAATCATGACACTTCTCATGCTTATCCTCAAAATCTGACATCTGATCTGGATATGCTTGAAATTGGAAATTCAGCCACTTTCAAAAGTCCAGTTAGATGTCCTCAGTTTGTTGTGAGGTTACAATCGTTTCACTTTAGGTAGATTATGACAGTTTTGCCCAGCTGGTGGATAATATCAATGCTCAACTTTCACTAGCTGGTATGCCCTCTGAATGTAAAAGAAAGGAAAATAATAGGCTTGAAAATGTGTCCATTTCCTTTTCTGAAAGTACAGTATGAACATGCCTGTGTTGCACAGGAGAGAACTGCCACTGATTTTCTCAAAACTCACTAAAAACTTCTTAGCATGCTGTACTGCAGACAAAGCTTTTCAGCGTTCAGTTCTTCTCACTCAAGTGTTTTCCTTCCTTGGCTCTCAGCCACAGATTAATAGTCTGTAACCAAGCTCACTCTCAAAAATGTCAAATTTAATTGAAAAGTATAATCAGAAAATAAAAAGTTATCTGGCATGACCCCTCTGGGTCCCACTCTTACTAGCTTTACAGGTTCCTCTGCTTCATTAACTAACCCTGTGTTGGAAGGCTAGGCCTTTGCTGTCCCCATTGCAGCTTCTGCCTGGGGTCCCTTGGGCATGACCCAGCCATGGTGGCATCTGAGGAACCCAGCTAGTTTCAGTTCTGGCTCACAGGCTGCACAGAGCAATAACAAAGGCCTTTTGTCCCTCCCCTCCCTGCTTTGCCAATAAGCTGAGGAAAAGCAATAGCATGAGCTGTCAGATGGCTAAGGACATAGGCTGCTCTCTGCACCCTGTTATTGCTAGGCAGCATTCCCAAGAGGAGTTGGAATGGAAGGTGCAAAGTACAGAGGTACAAGCAGCAGAGCTCTTAGAGAAGACTGTGGATAGAGTGGGCCAAATGTTTTCCCAAGAAACAAAGAATTGAACAGAAAGCATTTGGTTTAGAGCCTGCTGGTTTGGGTGAATCAAAGGAAGAGTTGTATAAAAGCTGTATGTCATGGTGAGCTGGGAATTCAAGAAAATACTGACCCTGGCTCACCATGTAACTCTAGAACTGAGAATTGGGAGCTGCCAGTCCCCATTGTACAGAGCTGCCTGCCTGGTCAATTTTACTACGTGCACAACCCCTGGCACTGGTAGGAATGTCTAAACCACAATCCCATTCTTGTGTGAATTTATTGAAGAGCAGAACACTGAGTTTTTTGGATCAAGTTCATGCTGGGAAAAACTGTCAAAGCACAGAAATCTGTCTAGGAAGCAGCTGTTTATAGCTGTTGTGAATGTGCACCAGTCCCAAGTTCTGTTTGATGGATAACACTTGCCCTTAGATATCAAAGCTTTCTAATGCTTTTCTTTGATTTTCAGTCCATCCAAATTACGAAGCCTTGTATCTTACAGCAAGGAAACTTGCTGTATGATCTTGGTGTTATGGTAATAGTGCCTTGACAGGAGAGAGTCTCAGTGTATTACAGAGTGCCACCTCCCCTGGGAGGGTCTTTTCTGGTGGGCATTCATTTGGCTGCTGTACTTGGATGCCAGCAGAATCCAAATGATCCCCATTTCTGGCCTGCAGGTAGAAAGTAGCATAGTATTGATGATTATTCATTCAGAGGGAGCACACACACAGGGCATTTCATTGTTATTTTTTTAAGTTGTTATTTGCCTGCGACATCTGCAAGAATTCTTACCATTCCTCATCTGTGTTTTATCTCGGAGGGAGGTAAAATGCAGCAGAGAAACAACTGAAGCCAAGTTAAAAAATGAAGTTCTCAGTCCATTGCAGGTGTGCAGTGAGTCCTCAGTATTCATGCACATCATAGACTTTTTCCTGCCTACACACAGTGCTACAAAATTGCAGAAGATAAATTTATAGCAGGAGCCATTATTAGAACTTTTTACTTGCTTGTTTAGTGTTGAGTATGTTGTGCAGCACAAATAAAATTTTAAGGCTCTAAGACTTGTGCATGTGTGGAATTCATAAAGTAAGGTGTTAATTTCCACAGAATCCTCCTCTTACTTTTTCAGTATACTTTTTGTTGCTTCATACTCTGAGAGCTGTTCTCCATCAAGAGATGAGAACACTTGGTACAGACACAGGAGGTCACTCTTAAGTAATACATTCATGAATGCAGCTTCCATTTCCCCAGTGATTTCCATTATTTGGCTCTGCCATTCCAGCTGAACTCTTCCCCAGATAGTCTTGTTGGAGAGTGGAAGACTGCGTTTTTGTTGGGAACCAAAATGGGAGAGGTAGAGAGGGCCTTCATTAAGGAGCCTTAGGATTTTCTCCAGTGCAGCCTAAAGCAAGGAGACCTGCCTTGGAAGGAGCAAGGGCTTGCAAGACATTTTTGGTAGATGGAGGAGTGCCAGAATAGAGATAAGGCCCTCACCCATTTTCTGTATTCTACATCTGTACGATGGAGTACTAGGATGTCACTGCTAAAATACCCTCTTCCTTTAGGACTGGATTCTGTGCTGATTAGTGGTTACAGTAAGAGTGGTGTAATGAAGTCTCTTCAAAATTGTGTCACCAATTTGCCTTTGGGCCAATTCCCCCACTTTCCTTACTCCTAAATTTCCTAAGCTGTAAACTGAATAACCATATCTCTGTCTTTGCAAAGTTCTTTCAATAAGTTAAGCAATGAAAACTGAGTACTATTCAAGAGACTAGTCTTGGACTGCTTTCCTGAGGGCGGACAGTTTTTTTTTTCCCAGTACACCAAACAGCTGCAGGCTGTAATGATTGTTTTTTTGTCCATTTCCGTGTGTTACATCTCTTCTTCGAGAAAAAGTAGGCTTGCAGTGTTTGCTTTTGCTTAGCTCTAAATGTCCTAGCCACTGTAGGTGTTACTTGGTCATCCCTCTTACTAGAGTGTGGGAATACTGAGTGTTGCCTGTAAAATCAAGCTTCTCCTTTCTATCTTTGCTGTAACAGTTTAAAGCAGTTGATCTCCAGTTTTCTCTTGTAAGAACCGAATCAAAACCAGCCTACATTGGCAATAGATGCGATGCAACACTTTTTCATAGATGTAGAGAACCTGTTGCAGACTCCCAGGCAGTCCTCATATTCATGCAGAGCTTTTTATTTTCAATCAATTCTAAGAAATGCTGTATTCCCAGAAAAACAAAAGATTCAGCCAGCACTCAGCCTGACTCTTCTCATATTTGGGGGGCAGCCTGAGTTTACATTAACAAAATTAGGATCACTTTTACAGAGTTTTGTTGGAAAAGGTGGGTAAACTATTTTCAGTAAAATAATCATCCATCTTAAAGTAGCACTAGATAGAAGCTGGAAAGCAGCATGCAAATACTACAAAAGACAAATAAAAGCCAGACTCCTGGAGAATATAATGTATTTTCAAAGTTACACTGAAGGGCATTTACTGCCTATGGACATTTTTCAATTTGAGCAACTTCATAAAGGGTACAAGAACAGTCTTCAGGCATTTATAGAGGAACACCAATATGCAATCTGTTCAAACGCTGGGGGAATAGCTAAATAAAATTCATTTATATGACTACCTACCTTCCAAACTCTTTAAATGTTAAGTACCCTAAAATTAATTTGCAGTCCACATCAACACTTGGTCTGTAAAGAATCTTTGATTGATCTAAACCTCAGAAGAGTTTGGAGGAAATGAAAGTAGTTACCTGAAACTAATAATGGTTTCCTAATGAATGAGGAATGCAGCTGTCTGAGACAAGGAGAGGATTTCCCTAGTGACAACCAAATAACAGAAACCATAGAAATAGATGTATATTCAAGGTATCTTTGCAGGTCATACTATGTTTATGAGTCAAGACAACAGTTTGTGGTCTGCAGGTGCACTGTTACATCTGTGTATTTGGGGTTGTGGGACAAAGTCAAATCCACCTCTGAAGAAGCAGGTCTGAATCATTAGATGTTGCTGAGGATATGAGAGTTATAAGGAGCATCTTAGTTCAAGCACTCTCAATTACCCATGCAGAAATCTCTGAAGAGATTGGTGTTTTTTTCAAGTTGTAATTAATGTTTTTCTATCAGTATGTTGGACATACATAAAGATTTGAAATCTCTCTTTCAAAATTGCTGGTTAGAGTAAAAGCTACTTTCTTTATTAATTGTTGGAGAAATAACAAATTAATTTCTCTTGCAACTCTTTATTATGGAAATGCAAGCTGTCTTTGAAGTACTAGCAACCCAGTTATTCTCTGCTATTCTGACACAACATGTATTAATCTTCCTTCAAGGCTGTAAGCCATTCTGTTTATCAGGCAAATCAGCAAACAAGTCAAAGCGCAACTCTAAAACTGAAGCAGCCTTATCTACAATACAGGAAATAGAATTCAGCTGTTATTTTACAGCGCATGGGGCAGTCAAAGAACAGTCTATCCAAATCAGACAAGTTTAGCGACAGATCAACTAATTGTAAATTATGGAGAAAGGTAAATGTACATGAAAGTGGAGGCATAAGTCCCAGATTTGAAATCTAACATGCCTTTTCTCTGAGATGTCACAATTTCAAGAAGAAATTTCCCAAAAGAGCTGAATAAAAACAAACATTCAACTTTCTATCTATAACACGGATGGAAACAGTTCACAAATCTTTGGGTATGTATAGGAGAGAAAGTGTTATTGAAGTGGAATAATAAAAGGAAACAAGGATAAGAGATGCTCTTTGAGAAAACCTTGAAGCCTCTTCTACATGGAATTGTGTCAGTTTTGTGGTTTTGGGCTTTTTTTTCCCATTGACTGGTTGTTTTTTCTTGTGGGCTGTTTTTTCTTTTAATTTTACCCTGTCTATTCCTGTAACAACACTAATAGATTTAAAGAATCTGTCCATTCTGTTTACACTGGGTTGGCTCCCAATAACTGAGGGAGATATCCATAAAACTCTGGACTTTCTCAAAATAATTGCATACCATCCTGGGTGCAATGTCCATCAGAATTTGAATTCTTGGACCTTTTTCATTGTTAATTTTCTGTTAGAACCTGCTGTGTTTATCAGTCTCATGGTCAAATTCAAAAGGTCCTGTAATTACTCTGATACTGTCTCATTGTTCATATGTTTTTAATGATTTCACCATCTTCATGTTGTCCAAGGACACAACTGACCACTGCAAATCAAATAGTTATTAGAAACACGGTGAAGAATTAATACTCTTGCAGCATGGATGATTTTGGATAAAACTGAAACTGCTTTTACAGTAGCCAGGATTGTGCCATGTGAATACCATAAGACATGAAGTTGGGAGGGGAGAGAACCAACAGTAGGCCACATCAAAGGTCCTAACAAAGTACCTTATTCCCAGCAGTGGCCTGCTAGTTACGACAACGGGAAAGTATAAGAACAGGGAAAGAATACAATAACAGGTTTTCAGCATGCTCTTCCAGATTATTTTCTTCATTGTGATGTATTTTCATACTGATGCATTCTGTCTTCTTTTGGTTAAGTAATACAGATCACAGGCAAAGGATTGCCTGCAATATGACAGCAACCAGCAGTGGCTATGGAACAGCAGGATCTGGAAGGCCCTTTTGCTGAGTACAGGTCCCCAAGAGTGCTGATGGCACAAGGTCAGCTCAGGTTCCCTTTCAACAGAAGAGTGCGTCATTTGCCTTTCTGATACTTTTTGCTCCTGGGAGCTATTTGCTGGTTATATACCAGTTTACTACTGTTTTTTTTGGGGTGTTAGGGATGTAGTCACTGGTGATAAGGCTATTTAAGAGTGCTCTGCCCTCATTTTTGCAGCACCAGGTACTACAAAAGATATGAAGTAACAGATTTGCAGGATTACAATTCCAGTGAAACACAGAGGTCACTGATGAGGCTCGGCTACCAGAATACCCTCCAATGTATTCAAGTGCTTAACTTTCACTGAAGTGGCCTGCTTGTTTGTTAGCATGAAATTCCAAAGCATAATCTAAAATTAAGCTTCTGATTTTGTCTGCAGGGGAAGTTAATTAGCACATCTCAACTTCCTCACCAATATCACTTTCATTTGGTGTTAAGAGCAAGTTTAGCGCTCGTCTCTTTTTTTTGTTTTTTTTTTTTTTTCATAGCAAACAGCCTGTGCTTATTATCATATTAAAGGAATGCCACTGGTTAAATCAGGCAATGAATATAAATAGCTGCATTACTGCCATCAGGCATCAGTGTTTATTTAGTGGATGTGAATCATGCGTGCCTCTTTGATCTGGCTTTGACTAAGCCATTGCTGTTTTCATACAAAAGAGGTTATTTGCAAACACTGCAAGAGTATGGTATACATTAAACATGGAACTAATCAATATGGGAGGCTCTCTGCTACTTTGACAACCCTGTGTGCTGCCACAGTGCCTCAAAGTGTTTTGAATTTCTCTGTGAGTACCTGGGTCCCTTAAGACACTCTCAACATTTTCCTTTGGACCAGAGAAGATCAAGATTGAAATCTGGGCCCCACTGAAATCTGTGGTCATATCACTTTTAGGTACATATCTGGCAGCAGAGAGGACAAAAACAACCAAGGACAACACTGATTTATTTGTGGACTGGTTTGATTACAGTGCATGCAGGAGAATATTTGAAAGAGAAATTTGTGCATAATCAGATAAGCAGATAGACTCAGACCTACTTGTGCTCATTATCCACACTGAACTTTTCATTACTTTTTGCTCAAACAAAGCTCCTGTGTTGAATTATTAAACTAAGCCCACATGCATTCCCTTTAACAAACTATATACAGACTCTTGTGTGGATTAGAAAAGCAAATTATAACCCTAGGTACTGCCAAAGTAATGTTATCACAGTCACTGTGATAAACAAATTAGCATGAGACCCATTCTGGTGCCAAATATTAACCTGGGCAAAATAACTGACAGGAGTGGTGTTTATTCAAGCACAAGATATGGCTGACCTCAAATGCTCTACAGTGAAGAAACTGGGGATGGCAAAGAAGTAGAAAAATTGTATAAATACCCATACGATTAGATGATTTCTGAGTCCAAAGTGTGCATCCATCCCTCCCTTACTCTCTGTTACTTCTACTGTAATACATGGTCGTACAGAAGTGCTAGGATTCAAAGGAAAACTGGACTTCAAGGTTTTGGGCAAATTTGGTCTTCACACCTACACTTGTAGCAAAGTCAGACAAGTTTTGCATCATTTGGTGTTTCTTCATTATTATTTAGTATCATTTTATATTTGAGTGTCCCCTATGTTTATCTGCAGGTGTCACAGAAAATGAGTTTTTAAATAATTTGGAATGATAACTGTTCAAGAAGAAAAAAGTAGACCAATGAACTACTTCTCTTTCAGTCTCTGATTTTTGCAATGGACTGAATTACACTGTAACTTTGTCTAACCTAAGAAAAGTGACAATTATTGTCAGGAGGAAAGTGAAATGGTGACAATTCTGAAAAGTGAAAAATGAGAATTTTGTTGTGTTCTTTTGCACAGACCATATGCTCTTCATGTTAATGTTATGTTGTTCTCTTGCCTTGCTGTGTGTTATTACATCAAAGACTTTGCCAAAGAAAACCAGCCAGAAATGTTAAGCAATGACCCAGACAAGAGTCCTTGAGGGAAGAGCAGATATGTGGTTATGGGGGAATACATTCCATCTGGCTTTATTCCAGACTGGAATTATTTTCTCTTCACAGGGGCTAAATCTAGAACCCCAGAGGTGCCTAAGTCTTTGAGATCTGATAAATTATGTTACTGTGAAGGGAATAGATTTTACAGATTTTCAGACCTTAAACCAGGAAATAAACCAAACTATTTTTTCCTTCTAGCCCAGCAATGAGAAACACTAAGACTGAGGGGAATGGATTGATCAGGTCTCACTTATTTTAAGAGATGTTCCTCATTTCATTCAGTGTTACATGAATAAAGGGAAGGTGGGTCTATCAGTCAATGCTTTGTTTTATTGACCTAATCAAAGCAATGTAATTATTGATTGAAGCTGTTTTGTCTCTGCACAATTCAGCCTGAAGTAATGTAATCTTTAACGCAGTCTAAGCCAAAGCTTTGAGTATGCATGGAACTGCATACCTTAAAAGAGAATCGTGGCTATGACTTCATGGTGGGAAGTTAGCCTATTAAAACATGACATTACTTCAGGCTTCTGCTTCTTACACCATTACTTGGGTAAGAACAGGCGTGCAAGGAAGGTCATTTCTGAAAGCAGTGAATTAGTAGTTATGTAGTGTTCTGTGTGTTACCGAATTGTTTCACTGTCTCTGTAAAGATGTCAGTGTCTCAAATTGTGTGACTACCTCTTCACCCTGGTAGTAGATAAGTGCTGTGCCTTGCAATGGGGTCTGCAGTCAGCCTTTGGTACAAACTCAGTCCCTTTCTCAAGACACTTTGACATCAAAATATGAG
The DNA here is from genome assembly GCA_032466535.1 of Forpus xanthops. Classification (NCBI taxonomy): domain Eukaryota; kingdom Metazoa; phylum Chordata; class Aves; order Psittaciformes; family Psittacidae; genus Forpus; species Forpus xanthops. The sequence goes on from JASSUY010032085.1 coordinate 23,643, forward strand.
TCTCCAGCTTATTCATTTAGTCAAAAGTTCTTTCTGATGGAGGAAAAAAAAAATACAGTTTTGAATATTTGTTTCAATCCTTATAGGAGATTTCTTCCAGGGCTTCCCACAGTGGTACTGAAGTTCAGATTACAGTCATAATGAATGCTGTAACAAGTGAAGCTGTTACAAAAGGAACAACCTTTTTCCTGCATTATTTTTGATGTAGAAACCGGTGATATTGTGAAAGATATCTTCAACTCTTTTCCTTAGCATTGCTGCCAACACTTCCATGTGCTTTGGCAGCAACTTCAGTGAGATCTTAACTCAAATGGGGGAGAACTGGGGGATATGTGATGCAATGGGAGCACGTTAGTGCTCAGGCAATGAGGCTGCTTACCTTCAGGTGCAGCGCCAAGTATTCTATAACATCATAGAACAAACAGCAGAAACTGTTGGTCATGAAGATAAATATTTGCTACGTTACAGAATCTTATCAGAGGGAATGTGTTCTTGCTGTTTGTTGGTGGGACTTTCCAGGAACTGGAGATACATAAGGTCAGAAATTCCTGCCAGTTTGAGTGCAGCTGAGTTTCTACCCTCAGAGTCTACTATCTGAAAACACAGCTCAGCCTGCATGCTTCTCTTGTGCTCTTTCTAGACCATTGTGTTTCACTTCTCTGTCAACTCCAACCTGTGGACAACTCACATAACTTTCATTTCTATCCAGGCCTAACATTTCCTAGAGCAGGTTTTGTCAATGCTTTTAAAAAATCTGTTACCTCATCTCTGGCTGGTTGAAGCCATCCTGGCCCTGTTGAAAATCCTCTTTACAAAACATTTCTCAAGAAGACTGGATTATTTAGATGGGACTATAGATAATATGGATTACCAGAGCCCTAACTCTACAATATATCATGTCTAAGGAAATAGCTATTTCTAATAGCACCTTAGAAGCTACAGCTTAGTTTAACAATTTCTTAGAGTTAGCCTAGTTTTCTGATAGGAGGGTACTCACAGTAGGTTTTGTACTGATTAAATTATTTGAATGGAGGAGTGTAGAACTTTAAGATAATTAGAGCTCAAGCAAGTGTATTGATAACCCATCAGAGGGAAAGATTGCAGTGTGAATTCAACACTGTTATACACCAAAGAATTAATCTAAATGGAGGATCTGATGAGGGCTCAGCTAGGATAAAATCTGAAGGCCTAGGCTGTACAATATTAGACATGAAAAACTCCAGCCAGAAGTGTCTGCCCTACAGGGAGTCAAATTCAACCTGTTGTGCTGCTTGTAGAGCTCATGTCATTACACATGTAGAAATGTGATAGGAAGCTTATGTATTATCTATGTGCTATGTCCCCTCATTACCAAGGCATTTCATTTCCAGATGAGTCAACTGCTTGGTAAAGAGTGAAAAAACTGTCTTTCAAGCTGAAGCACACATGACAATCATCAAATCATCACTCGGGTCCCATCCCATAAGAAATGTCATTGCATGAAGTTTTTCTGATGCCTGTGGGTCTCTACACACATGCATAGCTCTGCCTTACCATGTTTTATTGAAGGATTACAATTTAACCAGGTAAACAGGCTCTGTCCCAAGTACCTATTGAGCCAGTAAGAGTTTCCAGATAAGATGATGTCATATTGTGTTTAGATAGCTGAATATGTAATCAGTCAATCAAGTACTGTACAGGGCAGTTCTGTAAGAAGGGTTTCTATCCCTAAACCATTACTTTTTTAGGCCTGCCTCTGGCACTGAGTTAATTCTCTTTAAAATCCAATGTTTTTGTCATTTAGCTCCAAGTGCGCTAAACACAGATCCCAAGAATAACTCTGATAGAAATGGCTTGTTGTAGGTATTTCATATAAAAAAAAAAAAAAAAAACAGAAACAAGATTTGTCTTTTTTTTTTGAGTTCTGTTTTTTTTTTAACAAGTAAATATTTCCTTTTTTACTTTGCTATTACAAGTTAAGATTTTTGTGCTTTCATTTTGAAAGTGGATGTCTCGTATGCGCTTAATGTGTGCTTGCCCATGGCTTCTTGGTCATCTGATTTTCTTGACTCACCTGTCTGCCCAGCTTTGGTTTGTTCCTAGACTGAGGAACATTCTGAAATCTTATCATGCTTCATGCTAGTGGTTAAACTCCTGTGGTGGATATGGTTCCAGGATTGTTTCCGTATGGTTTCTGCTCTAGAGAAGGTAGACCAGTCTTTATTTCAAGAAATTATTCAGGTGGTAAGTAGTTAGCCTCCATTTGTGGTTATTTAAACTTTTCTGGAGTGCTTTGCTAATATCATATAGAAGTGTTGGGATGTTGCAGAATGTGTAAGTAGTCTTGATGGTGCAGGTTTTATTACAATATTCTGATACAAAATCAGCCTTTCTTTTCCCTTAATGTTCTCACCCTGGTACTGCTCAAAACACATGCCCTGTTTTTATGAGATGTTCTTACTCCAGCTGAGCAGACATATCCCAAAAGCCTGCTCTGCTTCTGGCCATGCTTCCTGCAGGAAAAAAGTGGAGATAGGCTCTGTCTTTGTAACTGTGAGGCTGTCTATGCCAAGGGTCCTCTATCAATCTGAAACTTCCCACAGTCTCCTCCACCAGTGCACTCTCTAAGCTGAGGAAGGTAACAATATTAGAGTTTTGAAGTCAAAGTTATCTGCCTAATCACAATTTATGTTTTAATCTAGCAGCTGGTTCTCACATTCACAAACCCAAAGCCCTGAGGCCCAACCCTTTGGCTGTCGAGTCTGAGTTTTTAGCAAGAGTTGAGTATGTTATCATAGGTGCATCTGAGTTTTTTTAATATGGATATGAATATATGGGTAGTGATGATAGTGGTGAAAATGATTCTGTCACAAGGTATGAGGGGGAGAGAGATGCATATATGATTGCCTCTTACCACAAACTATTTCCTGGTTTTGTCACGCACTGTGTCTCCTGATGTTGGAATGATAAACCAGCAGAAACTGATTTTCAGTTCTGTAGAATCATTATGCAAAATCTACAAGGAATAATGGGAATGAATGAATTTGCTGGCCCTATTGTTCTGAAGAGCTGAAGTGTACTTTGTGGTTTGAAATGCCTACAGGTGTAAATCTGCCTAGACCAGAGTCTGCATGGTAAATATTTAGTGGAAATTAGAGGTCACTTGTTGGGATAGGGGCTGGAAGTGAAGGGTAACATTTGGGTTGTGTACATAATAATTTTCTTTTTTAAATAGCTGTTTTTTTGAGAAATATAATTCCATTCTTTTCACCAGGAGATATACTGGGATACATAAAAAACAAACAAAACCAACAACAACAAAACCAACAAAGTAATGGATAAAATACTTGATATACTTTTCCTTCATTTTTCCTTCTGATTGTCTTCTTTCTGTTCCTTTCCTCCTCCCCTTACTTCTTTTTTGTCAGACCAAGTGTCTTCATTTTCATGCATTGCTTTTCACTGATTTTCTCACTGATGTTACTTCTCAATTCTCTCACAGTACCTTTTCCAGGCATTAGGAAAGAAGCCACTGCCAGGCTCTAGGCTCCATTTCTTCCTTTCCCAAAGTCCATTTCATTTTACTTTCACTCTCTATCTTGCTCTCTCCTTTACTGCTGCTTCATCTTTTGATTAAGTATCCTGTTCTGACCAGCACTTACCTTTCATGCCTTTACTCAAACACTCTTCCAGTGCTCTTCTTCCTGCTTCCTCCATTCTTTCTTTCAGCTCTGTTTTCTTCAGAGCAGTGTGTTCCTTTCCTCTTGCTTTTGCATCCAGATTTTATTTTTATATGCACGTCAGTTGGCTTCTTGGCCATGCAGTTTTTCATACCTGCCCTGAGATTTCACACAAGGCTGAGAGATAGGGATTTAGATGGTCCCCTGACCGAAGCAGAGACAGGATTAGCCTATCCTACATGTGGATCTCATATTCAAAACCAAAGAAATTTTAGGCTCCTTGAAATATGTTGTTTTTGTCAAGGACTTGCTTAGTTTTTTCATAAACCATTTGCTGTGAAGTCAGCTGAGTTCTGTGTCTAACATTACTTAGCTGGAACAGCAATTCAGAAACTCTGTAATGAACTTCCTTTCTGAGCAACTCCTCTAAATGGACTTTTAATAAGAGCTGTGTGATAAACTTTTGGAGGTTTAGTTCTAAGTGGATAAATATGTCCCTGAGAGGGAGAGGAGGGAGATACTTATTTTCTCATGTCTCATGAAGGCACTGAAGGGAGGTGACTATCTCATGATAACCACACCCCTTGTCATCCTCTATTAGTCACATCACATGTTTCCTGAACACAACACTTCTTTATATTCCCCTGACATTTTGCACGTCTCACAGGAACAGTGACTAGTTATCATCCTCAGGGCTAACACCAGTTCAAAATACAGTTCAGTGAGCCTTTACAGGAACCTCTAATTGTCTGTGTACAGTATGCTAGGCTTCACAGAGGCTGTATTTACTCTGTCCAGAAAAAAAAAAAAAAGCAATTGGATAGGACAGAATTGGTATATTTTGACCTTAAGCTTCTACTGTATCAGTCAAAAGGGAACTGGAAACTTTCTGCGTTTTACTACAAGAATTGATGGCCACATGCTGTGGCCCTACAAAGTGGCATTGGGAACAAGTCTGCAGGGCAGCATCAAGGTGGCCTTCTGCTAACTGCTGCTCCTCTGATGACGTGGGTCCACAGGATATTGGTCCACACTCCAGGACAAGGGCTTCCAGGTGGTGCATTCAGGGGCTTTAAGGTGATACGAGAGCAGTTGGTTGGAGGAGAATTACGGTAATGCATATCCCGTCTACAAAATGGTGATGGTAGAATGTGCAACTTTGCAGTAACTTTTATAGCCAGGAGCTACTTCAGCTAATTCATCCTGCTTCTTCTCCTTTAAATCCATTATAGATAGAGAAACAAAGAGAATTAGCACTAAAATCCCTTTGCTTTCCTGTGTGAGTCAGTGGGGTTCAGTAGCTGTGATGCCTAACTGCTTCTTGTCTTTGAGATTCACATGTTTGACATATGCGCATATAACAGTACTACATTGTGATGTTGCTGCATCAATCAGGATAAGAAAAAAAAGATGTGACACATACTACTTTCAGTGTAAGTAGAATGGTCTTCCCACATTGTGCCTTTCCTGGAACATCAAATAAGTGAGGTTTTATTATTTATTTGCTGCCACATTATGAACGAAGACACAAGGAGTAACTGGGCTCAGTTAGGTGCTTACGGCACTATGGCTTCAGTCCTTCTTTCATATCAATGCAGATAAAGAACTGCGATCCTCCTCAAAAATTGCATTTCCTATTTTGATGGGCTTGAGTTAAAAATAGAAGTGAACTGGGCAATTGCTGCATATAAGAAACACAACTAAATGCAATTGCAGTTGAAGACCTGAACAAAAACATTATGTCCATGCACAAGCCAAATACCTTTTCCTGGAATATAGGATGCTTCCTTTTGTGTGTCAGGCTCCGACCATTGAGTCACTTCCTGCAGGTTTGCATTGTGCAGATGAGCAGGTGCAACCCTAGGCACGCACAGAAACTTCCTCTCTTACTGCTCTCACAAGTTTTACCCTTGGCTTCTTCTGAAGTTCAAACTTCTCTACTTCCTTATCCACATGACATCTCTCTTCATTTTTGTCTCTGCCCCTGCCTGTCCCTACTATCTGCCCGGATTTCTTCCTGGCAGCTTCTTCCATTTCTGTCTTTTCTTTGGCCAGCAGTCTAAATAAAATACTCAAGTTACTCTGTTGGCTTGCAAAGCTAACTCTTTACAATGAATTCTCTATTCTGTATTTTAACAAATGTAGCCATGGCCACAAAATCAGGAATTCCACTGGAATTACCCATGGTGGGTTTCTTTGTGCAAAAGAAAGAATATGGGTGGAAAAGGTTGTTAAAGATAATTCAGCCACAGAACTACAATGGTTCAGGATTCTTACTCATTCCACATCTCTTACTGAAGATATGGACTGCACATATTAGTACTAGAATAACTATTTCAGCTGAAGCATTGAGTCTTTCATCAAAACATCCAAGCCGGTAAAACAGACTGTGTATTTACGTGCCTTACACCACCCTTGTTTTGTTCAGCTGCCTGCATAGGAGTAGCTACACTGGGATGTTTTTTTAACTGTTGTAGAATAGGTAGTACAATTTAACAAATGTTTACTTACCTTGTAAACAAGTATGGGCTTCCTTTATCTAGGCTATTAGAAAGAAAAATTAAAGTAAGGGAGAATATGTCATTCTTTGTACACAAATCCATCCCTTCCTTGTTTCTTTTCTCTGTTAAATTATGTAGCTTAACCATGGGCAGTTATTTTTAAATGTCTCTAGCACCTGTTTCCTTTCTGTCTACTTCAAACTAGTTTAGAGGACAGCTCTACATTTAGCAAGCATACAGTCAAAAAAGAAAGCTAAGGGGGAAAAAAAAAAAACTTTCACTTTTGAAAAGATATGTTATTTATAAGGGCTGAATGTATAATAGTCTGCCAGATAAATATGAGAATATGGTGAGAAGTTTGGTGAAATCATGCCAAAATGAGAAAGGAGCCAATCACAAAGAATGTTAGTGAGATTTTGCTGATATTCTGCAACTACAGTGTTTAAAAGTACAATGGCTGAAGCAAATGGTTTCGCACTTTGCCAATATAATGAGCACAGGGTAGAAGCAGAGAACAATTGTGTCTGTATTCATTTTTTTTTCTCCAGAGCTTGCCTCTGGCCAGGGATGGGTGAGGGATGGGAAAGAAGGAAGGACCTAGATTCAGAAGTGTGCTGAATGTTTGTTTGTTTTTTCGGAGGAAAAGGAGAAGTGATTGAGATGATGGTGCTTCACATCCCAGAGGGAGTTTCGCTTGACAGATAAGCACCCTGAGTCCTGAGCTGAATACGTGCCTAAATGTTTCAGTAGTTGAAGGAAATCCTATCAAAGTTTTCTGTTGTGGTTGAACGTGCTGACTCAAAGCACTTACTACGTGAGCTACAAGGGAGAAAATATGGCTGGTGGTAAGTTGCACAGTGGGCCATGTGGAAATCAGGAGGCAGAAATTATTCTTTACATGAAGGAGAAGCAGTCTTGGTATGTAAAAAAGCGAGCTGTTTGTTTCAATGAAGAGGCTGGGTTTGGCTTTGCTCCATGTAGTTATTTGAAGGCTATTGAGAAATGCAAATCTTGATTTATTTTTACTGTGCTATGTGATGAGACTCATACTTTAGAGGCAGAGAGACAAGTTTCTGGACAGAGTCCAGAAACAAGCAAAACAAACAAAAAGATCTCACAACTTATACAGTTTGTGTAAAATTATTACAAATACCTGAAAAAGAAACCTGATTCACAAAGGACAAAAGCAGGTAGTTGTCCAGGGGAACTGCCACAGAAAGAGATATGTTCTGGTCTGGCCAGTCTTCCTTGGGCTTTAGGCTGAATTTCATTAATTGAATTTGTCCCACTATAAGGATTTTCAGTTCTTCATCTTTTCTGTTTTCTTATATAGGTTGAACATGCTTAATGTCCATGTATTTCACTCTTAGTTGCCAGAGACCTCACATAGTTTTTCGTATTCTTGTATTGAAAAGAATTGGCACAATTTTTGAGAGAGAGCATGAAAATCTTTCACAGATTACTTTTAGAATGTAGGTTACTAACTACATCATGGTCCATGGAGAAATTATTTTAATTTTCTAAGCCCTTTATTCTGATGAGGCAAAAAGAGTGAGACTTAGCTAACGAAATCTAAATTCTCTTAGTAGAAGAGACTAAGACAAGACTATTTATAGGATCACTGCTGTTTAATTTCCTTCCTTTTTACTCCAAAAAGCTTAATGGTTGAGAGTAATCTTGAGAGAAACTGGTTCTAAAACAGAATTCTTAGAATCACAGAAAATCTGGGTGAATCATCTGGTCTAATCTATTGAAGCAGGTCAGCTTCCAATAGAAATATTTTAAACTTGCTGCCCTCTCATAAAATGACTTCCATATTGAGCCACCTGCCTTTCCTTCTTTGCGGTTTTAGAGACCTTAAGCACTAATGCTGATAAGACTGATCATTATAAAGTGATCGACAGAAATATTCTTGCTTGAGTGCAGCAGGAAATTGAAATGGTGTGATGCCAGAAGCTGGGGAAGGCACATGCTTGCACAGCACTGGGAAATGCAGGGGCTTTGCTTGCAAGCATTCCCTTTGGGATTCTCCCTCCTACTTTCTCTCAGCAAGGGCAGACACCCAGTTCTGAGTTTCAGTCCAATGCTGCCTGTGAGAACAAACCGCAGTTTTCAGAGAAAAAAATACAATTGGAGCTATTAGACCACCCATGAACTGGCCTAGGAGCCTTCTCAACAACACAGGCCTGCAGCTACAAGGTTGGCTGCTTCTGGGACCCTGTCGTTACTTGCTTATATGTGGATATGCCCACGTTTTCCAAGAAGAATAGACAACTAGCAATATCCCATGCTTAATGTTGGCATTAAACAATTGGTATAAGTCTGTGTAGGTCTGCTGCAAATAAACACTGCCTCTATACCAGTTTCACTAGTGATCCTGTTTTCCTTAAGCCTTTTTCCAAGAAAGATTCTATGGTGAAGGAGTGAGGTTGCAAAAAGAGATCTCTGAAATTGCCCATGAAAGTGTTGTGATCAGTATTGCTAGCCTTCTTCCAAAATTGTGAGTTCTTCATGCACATTAGGAGTTGCCACTAATAAGCAAAGGAGGGCTCCTAAAGTCAAGGGAGAGAAGACAGAGGCTCAAATGGTTTATTGGTATGTGACCCTTAATCATATCCCAGGCATCTATATGTTCTCATTAGATGTGAACTATGAATGCTTAAACAGATTAGCAGGATCATTTACTATTCAGTAGTCAGGATGTTTTGTTTTATTCTCTATGAAAGCCAGTAATGAGCAGTTCAGACACTGTGTGGGGCAGCAAGACCACTCAGTATAGACTGTAGGCACATTGAATTTAGCAGTGAGCTAGCAGCTGGCTGGCGCACACTACAAAATATGCTATATTTCTTTATCAAATCAACAGTAAGTGTTCATGTTTGTTCTGGTCTGTGTGCAAGAGCTCACGTATGCCTGCATACCTCATAGCTCTGCCCGAGCAATTACATCCCATACTTCCCTTTTCTGTGCTGCTATATTAAAAGTTACAACACTACATAGTTATACAGAGAATAAGCCTATCAAAATACATACCAATATACAACATTTCCTTTCCTGCTTACTGCTTTGAAGCTCCAGCATTTCTTCCTACTTCTCTTTTCTTTACTCCTTTTTAAAATCATCTTACAGCATCTTGTTCTGTCCTACAGCTATGGCTTTGACCTCTCTGTTTTCTGGCATTTGACTTTGAACTCTTTTCTGTCTTGTTGCAAGTTTAACAATTAATGGTGGAAAATTAAAAAGCCTCTTACAATAAAAAAAAGAATAAAAATTAAAAAAAAAAAATGGCAGAAGAAAGGGGTGGACAGAGGCAAGAGGAAAAACTACCTGACAAACCTGATAAGTGTGTTAGTGTTAATACTGGAGTGTCCAGAAATCAGTCCTCATGGTTACTGTCATGGGACCTTGGAAAACAGGGCCAGAAATATTGCTTTTACTGGTTTTAATGACACACTAATTCTAAACACAGGCTAGAATTTGTTTAGCTCCATCTCATCATCCTTGCAATGCTACTGTATGCTTATTGTGCTCTTTTTAAGAGCCAGTTGGCATGTCATTTCTGTTCTTGTCCTCCTTTCTCTTCTTGCCCCACAAGAGGTCTTCTCTCAGTAGTTGTCCTTGTTAGCAATATGACTTTTCAAATTTGTCTGCTACTCTGTGGGAAATTTCTGTAACCCTATAATTATCTCTGTTTACGTGATGGAAGTGTTTTTGCGTGTCCTATTTAGCATTTGCTAACTGCTGTTTGTGCTTGCCTCTCCCTGCTAACAATGGACTTTGGATTCCTTTTTTTTTTTTTTCTCTGTATGATTAGGACTTTGTTTTTAACTCTTACATAGTTGAGCTGAACTGCTTAGCAAGCACTGAATGTGATACTTGAACAACAGTTCTTTGTAAGTCACCTCTTCAAGAGCCCTCTTTGAAACCACCAACTAAGATTAATCTCGAGATTAAAGGCAAGACTGAAATCTCAAGCTAACTCAATATGATATGAAACCACACTGTGCCATACTTTTTTTTTCCTTTATACCCATACAAATGATAAATTGATTGACTGTTCTTTACACAAATCATGCCAAACTTGTTTGCAAATGGAGCTGCTGTTAAAGCAGCATTGGATGCAGCTTCAGTATTGCTGAGGTGGTTATGCGATGGTGTATATTCTTCCCTGCCAACTGATATGGGGTGTTTTTATCACCAAATAGGTCACTTGGAAGGTGAAGGTGACAGAAAAGGTAATTGCATCTTGCTGAATTCTAGTGCAGGAGTATGGAGAAACAAAAGAGGTGAAGTACCACAGAGAGATGAGTGCTTTTAAGCAGAGTAATAATAAAAGTCATCAGTTCTGCATGGTCCCAAACATGACAATTAATCTTAAATGTATTCTGTAACTGTTCTGGATTCTTGTGATTAACATTGAGAGGAACTGACTGAAATAGAGCTGGTGAAAAGAAGCAGGCCGTTCATATGGGGAGAAATCAGTGCGATATTTTCTTCTTTCCCATTTGGCCACTAAGAAGAATTGATCTAACAGGGGAAGTTTAGATTGGACCTGAGGAAGAAATTCTTTACTGTAAAGGTGGTGAGGCACTGGAATGGGTTGCCCAGGGAAGT
>JASSUY010032085.1:44210-60373 GCA_032466535.1 Forpus xanthops
TTTACTGTAAGGGTGGTGAGGCACTGGAATGGGTTGCCCAGGGAAGTTGTGAATGCTCCATTGCTGGCAGTGTTCAATGCCGGGTTGGACATAGCCTTGGGTGGCATGGTTTAGTGTGAGGTGTCCTTGCCCCTGGCAGGGGGGCTGGAATTAGATGATCTTAAGGTCCTTTCCAGCCCTAACTATTCTATAATTCTATGATTCTATTTCCACTGGTGCACATCTCAGAAGGTGGCCCAAGGCATGTCAGTCTCAGAGGACTCCCATGCATTTCCCATGTTTCCTATGCAAGGCAGCAGTTGTTAGCACAAGAACTCATACCTCAGGCTTCTTGGATTTTGACATTTTGTATTTCCACACTGGAGATGGCTGATGAACCGGACACTGCCCCTTGTTCATATTTATTGCCTCTATAACCCAGGCTTTTAGGTACATGTTTAATGAAAAAAATCCAGGCGGTTAAAAGGTAATGATCGACTTCATTATCTCCTGTGTATCATATATCGTGTAGCAAAACCACTAAAGGCTAAACTGGCCAAGTAGCACTGGCAAGAAAGAGAGAAATTATAGAGGAAAATATTTCTCATAAATGGAAAAAGAAATATTATTTTGGATGTCTTTTCTTGTTGGGGGCATAACTCTCCTCACTACTTAGAAAGCAATCTCTGTGAGCTAAAGAAAAACAAGTCTTTATATAACTATATTGCTTAGTTAAATGAAGTGTGTTGCATATTCTGACTTCAGACCTTTCTTTAAGTGTCTTTTCTGGGTTGTTGGTTCAGTGAATACTTCATTTATTTTCTGGCAGTTTTCCTGAAATGAAAGCCAAGGAACATCATCTGAATAAATAATTGTGGTTTATTTTGGCAATATCTTGTAACAGCTCAAGTGGTCAGGTATTCTGTTTTTTTATCTGAAGCACCCTATCTTCTTGGAGCTTGACCAACGGCTTTCTGCCACTTCACATAACTTAGTTGTTTCACTCTGCTACCTGACCAGATTTTTGCAGTTCATGCAGAGGACTTTTAGCTAGATGTTGCTTTTTCTGATTTAAGATGTCTATCTTAAAACCCATAAATGTACTATTGGAATAATAGAATCATAGGATGGTTTGAGTTGGAAGGGATCTTAAGGGTCATCTAGTACCAACCCCCAGTATTAGGAATAGTAATGTCTTTGTGGTCCACTGAGGGATGTGGCTGATACACTCACAGGCATTGTCATTCTGGCGAATCCATATATGACTGCTGTGAAAAACCTTTCAAAAACAATAGAAAAAAGAAAGAAGTAACAATCCTATGTGTCCAGGTAGTTTTCTGTAAAACTATCTTCCAAAAAGCCTCAGTTGTGGGTAAGTTTTTGAGCCAAAATACCAGTTTGTAGATTTATTTTACTTAAATTTGGAAAAAAACTATTTCCAGCAAAAACTGGAATGCTACAGATCAACAGATTTTTTTTTTTTCCCCACAAAAAAAGAAAAGAAGATGCATTTTTGTTGCAATATAAATTTTTTTATTGGACAAATATTTTCATTTAAAAAAAAAATAAGTAGCCTTTTTGGTTTATGCTTGTTTAGGTGGATTTGTAAAGGTAATTATTACAATTAGTAAGCAAGTAATTGCATATGAACAAATAAATATAGGTTGAAAATGTGTCTTGCTTCAGCCTCATGCTGAAGATACTCTTGAAGAAGATTGTTCTGAGTTGTTCTGTTGTTCTGAGTTCCAGTTCTGGCTTCTAACACCTGCAGATTTTACCTGAACCCTTGTTATGTAAAATGCATCAGCCGTCTCTGGGACTGTGTGTGGGTAGGGGAAGAGGTTTCACACAGGATCTCTTGGCAATACCTGACCCAAGAAATGGGACCCTTGAGCTGGAGGGACACACAGTATTCTTGCTGCAATCTTGCCTTAAATCTTGCCATAAACTTAGAATTGCAATGAGACTTCTTGACAGAGCTAAGTCCTTAAGGGCAGAGTCTGAAGAAGCACTGCTTCATTGTCAATGTCCTTCCTTTGCTTTGATTTCTGTGGGTAGCCTTGGCAGAAAAATCCTTGCATAAGACAATTTAATGATTCCTTGGGCTGTATTTGTTTTCCAATTCCCATTTTTGTTTTTATCTTTTCAAACAGAGAGTTATAAAATGTGAAACTGTATACTTTCAGAGATTCACTAAGGAAATCAAACTCTAATTATTGATGAGTTACACCCTGGCCTAGCAAGTAATGTGACTGCCTGCTTAATGCAGTACAGCTCTATTTGGTTTTCCCAAGAAGAGAGCTTCTAATTAATAAGACCAGCCATTTTCATAAACAGGAGGAGTAAAGTGAATTGTAATGATGTATGCTAAACTCAGTGGGTGAGAAGACCAGGCTTGATCTTGGAAGTCAAAGGAGTTGAACTCCAGGTCTTTGACCCTTTGCAGGCTATTTTGCAGAATTATGCCTGTGTTGACCCTGCTTATACACAGAATGAACTTGGTTTGTGTTTGCTTCATTCTTTACCTAAATGGTAGTGGTGAGAGACAGCAGCTGTAAGTTGGTGCAATGCTATTCAGGGGTGCAGGGGATGATACTTGGCTGCTAAACATGCTGCTTGAACCTCTCCACCTCTGCCAATAAATGACTGCAAGTGGGATGCAAACACCTGCAGATGATAGTTGGGCAGGGAAGTACTAGGTAGGTGGTACTGACCCAGCTGACAGGGTACTGAAATGTGAGTCTTGGGCTCTGGTTCTAGATCAAGTAGAAATCTCCTGTGTGAACTCGTGTAAACCACTAAAGCTTTACCCCTAAAATAGACATCATTGTCTTTGCTGAGTTTGTAGCTGGTAGTGGGTGGAGTATTTTGGTTTTGCTTTTGTTTTTAATAAAAGCCTGGGGTGTATTTGGCTGTAAAGGACGTAGTGAGAATAAAGAATATATATTTTGGAGGCAGGGGTTGGGCTGCCCTTTTTAATTTTTTTCTAATCCCCTGAGTTGTGAAACTGAATCATTTTTCCTGGAAGACAGGGGGAGGGTGGCAACAAGAATCAATGTGTTAAGCCATTTGTCACCAGCTGCTGGAGTACAAATATTGACAGGTACAAAGGTTTGGTGGTCTTGCTTTTTTGAGCGAGTATCAGCAATCTATCACAGAAAGCCTATCTATACTTCCAGGAGGCCTGTCCCTGGGCAACATGATTATTGGAGTGAAATAGGGAGGTAAATGGTTAGACATGTAGCACTGTTTCCACTGAACCTACATTACCCAATGTCTGGTTATGCAGGGTTTTGCCTTGCAAAACAAATATCATAAGTGTTATGGTTCTAAATTCAGCAAATTACTTTCCTGCATCATATTTCCTCCTTAGGACAATCTTGTAAATTCACATCTGATTATTTGAGTGTGGTTCTTAGGTCTCCAGCTTACTTCAAGACGCCATATACTCTTAGAGACATCCCCCAGGAAGAATGCTGTAGCTATGTTGTTCACATGCTAGAACAGTATCACTGTGGGAACTGAGCGTTTTCAAAACTGAAGCACCCTGCAGTGAGACATATGGAATGGACTGTCAGTGGGCTCTGAGCAGGGCTTTGTGAGCAGAGGGGTAGGTAGGTCTTGAAATAAAAAAGAAAAAGAAAACATTGAAAACTTTCCACTGTAGCTGAGTCTGGCTGAGCTCCATCAGTTTGCAACACTGAGTTGTTACTTAAGATGAATCACTGAATGCCCTGGGCAGTTTGAAATCCTTATTGATGGAGACCTGTGCAGCCCAGGTGTTAGAGATGTCTGCAACCTGGGAGACAGATACAGTCAAAGAAAGAAGTGTAATCTTCACACTGTATGCTCTCACCCGAATTGCATACTCATTGTCCCTTCTGCCCATATCATTCCAAAGCTGAGCATCCTCTGCAAATACTGTGCTGTCACCTCCTTTCTTTCTGAAAATAACAAATACCTTTCTGCACAAATACCAGTTTTTACCAGACTCTGTAGCACTTTGGAACCGTTACTTTAGTCTCCCTTCCAAAGAGCAGTAGCGCTGTGACAGGCATATACGTTTGTACATAGATGAATAACTGCAGAATAAGGAAGAGCAGCATCAATTAAGACTTCCACTGTCAGCAGTTAAAATCACAGTTCTGTTCCCAGCCCTACTGTTAAATATACTTCCAGCAAGTTCTCATTCACTTTCGGTTTTAGCCTCTTTCAGAAGCTGCACTACATGTGCTTAGCTAGGCAAATAGCTCCTTGGTGTCTCCAGCTTCCTAAGCTTGAGATTCGGAAATCCATGATGTGGCCAGATTTCCTGGTTGCTTTTACTTTGACATTTATTATAGATGATTTATCTAGCTGGTTTAAATACTCCTTCTTAAAATTGCTATCTGGGTCCTTAAAAATCTAAGAAAAGGTTTTTTGTTTCAGCTGAACTTTTCTAAATCATCTAAAATACCTTTCTTAGAAGCAATCCTGATGAACTTAATGATCTTCTGTGAGTTATAAAGAATTTAGCTTGCTCTTGTGCGGGTTGTACATTATATTCTTGTTAACAGAAGCATTCAATAATAAAAACATCCACTCTTCAGTTGGCCTACTGTGCTTTTTGGGGTTTTAATCCATAAAGTTAATTCACTCCATGTAATTTATTTTGTCAAAAAAATGTCTTCTTCAATCATCAGTTTTACAACATCTGTTACCTATCAGCTCTCTGAAAAATGTGTACTTAAGGACCATGACCTACCCTTAGGAGCATTGCAGTGACTTGTACACTTACAACCTTTCTTGTGAAAGTACTCACATCAGTATAAGCGGGAGCTCTGCTTGAAACGGAACTGAACAAGCTAAGTAAAGAGTCTAGTGGGATGATTTGTATGCGTTGGGTCCTATGTGTACATCCACTCTGGTTGGATCCTTGGAATTTAGGACATCGCCTCAATCACTTCCTAATGATGAAGAGCTGGAGACCTGCTCCTCCATGTGTCCTTATGCTAACAGGCAGTTAGATATATGTCTGCCATTTGTGAGTGCCTCTGGAAATATTTGCAGCATGACATAACTCTTCAGAGCTGGGGTACAGCAAATCAACTGTTTCCAGTATATTGCTGTTGTAGTTTAAGCCCAGCTGGCGACTAATACCAGTGCATTTTTTCTTTGACTCATCAAGTTTTAGACTTGGTACTGAAGACATGGAACAACTCTGCTCATAGGAGAAAAGTTGTTCTTTGTGTGAGTTGGTTATTCCAGCGACTGTTCCCAAGATCAGGCCATAGATTTTTCAGACCCAGATGGGAATGAAACTGTTTATCTCCAGTGAATCTAGTATGCTGTCCTACCCTGAAACACATTACAATACAGCATATCACAGAGCATCAACCTAAGGTGAGAATGGACTATAGGTCTCAAATTTTTGCCTAATACTTGTGTCTGGATATTAATATCTTGGCCACTGAACCTTTCTAAGTTTCTATTTCTATGTTGTAAATCAAATGCTACTTCTCATTCTTAACCCCTGACATTTGTTTTGAGACAGGTTCTATACAGAGCAAGTTTGTACAAGTTTGAACTTGGTACAAGTTCTGTCAAGGTGGCTATGAGGCTTTCTTTTAAAAGCAAGTGAGACGTTTAGTAGGTTTAGTGGTGGACTTGGCAGTGTTAGGCTTACAGTTGGATTCGATGATCTTAAAAGTCTTTTCCAACCTAATTGATTCAATGATTCTGTGTTTTATTTTTAACTTACAACTCAGTGGGTTGAAGCTTGTAATTTCTAATAGATTAAAAGATCCTGTTTACTTGGTGCACTTGAAATATATCATTATGCTTCAGATCTGTGCTCTTGCTGGTTATTCTAAATTCGTTCCATACAGTCAAGCTCTTCTTGCTGGCATTACTCTAGCTGGAGATCACAGTGATGACATTGAGTAAGCACATTGCATCAAACAACTCCCACACAGAGAGAAAGAAAAAACCTCAAAACCAACATCCAAACCCACATAAGGTTTTAACGTGTACGATTTGCTAATGTCATTCTGTCAGAAAAAGCACAAGATTTCTAAGACAGTGAGCTGAGGTTTTACTGAGACACACTTAGCAACTGTGATAGAGCAGTTTGCTCATTGTCTGATGTTCCCCTTCTGAAGCGAAGCTAGCAGTACTTTTGTATGTCACCAGTAACTCTGAAGAGAGAGGCAGTCCCAAGGATAAAATCCCAGACTCGCTGGCAAAGTTTCCACTGCACATTTTGCTGTGGATAAAATCTAGATAGTTGCACACAAGTTGCTACCTTTGCATGTAGGCCTCTCCATGGCAATTTTAACAATGCCTGGCAGTATGAAGATGATGAATGCCTCAGGGAAACAAACAAACAAAACAATACATGGAAAGTCATGTATTCCTAGAACACAGACCACCAGCTTGGAGACCACTTCATTATCCAAGTCACATTCTTCCAGTACAGTTCCCATTGTGCAAAATTATTTTCAAGGGAAGCTCTGTGCAGCCTCCACAAACCATCATTTTAGAAATGATGTTTGTGTCTGAGTGTTTTGCATATGAAAAAAAGAATGAAAGTCTTGGTCATTTTGCTTACCTGGTATATTATGTTTAGTTTTGCCCTTTTTCCTGCATTTTCTGTTGGGCAATCATTTTCTTGGGAAGTTGGGTGGCTTTTCCAAAACACGGTATCGTGTGTTGCTATTTATAACTTCTCAGGGTTGTGAAAGCAGAGGATTTCTCAGAGAACACAGAGAGTGATGTAAACTATTTGCAGATCATAGCATTGGGTAAAGGGACAGTGGAAATGCCTTCTTTCTGCTGCAATGTTTAGATTTTCAGACCTACAGAGGACACAGAGCATTGTGAAAGGAGGCAGTAACAGCTTGAAATGGAAAGAGCTATATGTGTAATGCACAGTATGAATCACATTATCTATTGAAAGTCGTGGCATCTATAAATAGATCAGAACTTGAAGCTGAGGTGAACAGCTACCATCAACTATCATGTAGGCATGGATCAGATGCTAACAGCTAGAGAGAAGTCAGACCTGTTTAGCTGTGGTTTGGCTGTTAGTCCTGCAGCAGGGAAAGGCAATGGGTGATCTCCTGAGGTCCTTTCCTGCCTTTATTTCTGTGATTCCAAAAGCTACATGTACAGTCCACGCTGAATTGAAAAAGCCATCAGGAGAAAGATAATGGCTGTGACAAGACCATTCATATCTCACATACTTGGTTTTCTTACTGTAACTACAGCAAAGCTAAAATAAAGTCAATGATGCAGAGTGCTATTTGAAAGAAATCTATCTCAATTATTTCCTGTATTAGTGAATGATAATGGAATAAACATGGAAACAGATGCACTTACATAAAGGAGTGAGAATAGAAAGATATGTCAGTGAAATACTACCATTTTGTCAGTTTAGCTACTTACTACTCCAACATGAACAGGAACTATAAAAGCAGCACTGCTAATCCTTCACTGCTTGAGTTCTTAGGCTTTACAAAATAACCTTGTCATGGGGCAGTTATTATCTATTGCTGCTTAATTGTGGAAAACAGCAGCCACATTGGACTAAAATGTGAGTAGAAAGAATGCCTACTGTAATGTCCACAGAAGTAATGGTGTATGACATAACAAGCATTTTGTGTCATTCGGTAACCTTTATGAGTCAATAAACATGAAGACAAGTGGTACCTAAGGCTGTGCTCCATAGCATACTGAAAATGGACAACACAGAACATACACCTGCAAAATAAGGTGTCTCAGGATATAAGGCACACTTCTAATGCTGAAAAGGGCTTGACTTGACTAGTGCCTGCATGGAAAATCCTTTAAAGATCCTGCATATAGGAATATTTGACTAATCTGAATGAGACTCAAAGTGCACTGATTGAACATTTTTTACCTTCCTGCATGATATTCTACTCAGAATGAAAGTAGATTAATATAATTTCTTCTCTTAGGGCTAGATTTAAGCAGGCATTTAGGAGTGCATAGCTGCCAGATGGGGATTTCTGCCATTTGAAACTTAAGACTGAAAAATTTAGACTTCTTATAATTTGTACTTGTTCAGGCTAAATTCCGAGTAGTAGTAAGAATGGACTTGAGGAAGAGAAGAAGGGGACTTAGAAGATGTTAAGGATGTCCACTTGTGGAGACTGTAGATATTCTGAACTTTATACTCTGCTTAAACATGTCTTTCCTTTGTCATCTTGACACATAAGTTAAAATCTCCTTTCCTTGGAGTTTAAAGGAAAAAGAAGGATCGGTGAGTAAGGAGTGCAGAATAAGTGTATTTTCCGAAGAGCACTCCTATGAAGGTATCTTCAAGAATGTCAGATTTCCAGAGGTTCTGTTGGGGAAAAAATAAGGAACTGAGAGAGCTGAGAGGCTGGGCTGTGTGAGAGATGGTAGTACAGATACTACAGTGAAAGTGGAAAGAAAAAAATTATTAATAGAGCAGTCTGGCTAGGTAAGAATATGGACTATATTAGGATAGAAGTTGACAGGTGGCTGCCTGAGGTCCTAAATGATATTAGAGTTCTTCAGTGGGTGTGCTGGATCTGTCTCTTCCCCTGCCTTTTGTAGCTCTGGAACTAATTTTACAGATTAAATTAAGTACTTTGTCAACTCGGTGTGTCTGGCACTGAATTTCTACATCCATACTTTCTATTTCAGCCAGGCATGTCTGGATGAACAACCTCTATAACTAAAGTAAGTGACATGAATAATTCTTCCTTGAAATAAGGTTAACATTACCCTCCTGTGACTTGAGCTATGGGAAAGGAACAAAGACCTACATCAACCGGGTGCCATTAGCAACACTGGGTATAGACATATTTTGTCCTATGTCTCAGCTAATAATTAAGGAGTCATTATGAATATCTCAGTTTTCACAAGATCAACAATATTCCTCATAGAAATGTATTTCAGCATCAAATTCACCTTGGGGTGAATGGAATTTTGTTATTATAAAGCAAGTATTGTGTTATGCCCAAAGCTCTTCATTCAAAGTGCATGTTTACTAAAAAAGTTGCTAGTGTTCATACTCTGCTTGGTCTTTGTCATCATAAAGCCTGAACTTTTCTTGTCACATTAAAATGCAGTTTATGATATTTTTGTTTGCTTATTTTCTGCTCCTTTATGTACTTCTGACTTCCCATTTCAGTATATAACATTATATAACAGTATGTAACATATATTTCAGTATATATCAGTATATAACTGATTTAAACTGCTATTGTCAGCTACCTTTACTATACATGCAATATTTTAAATGTAAAAAAATGGTAATAGTTGATGTAGCTTGCTGCTGGTTTTGGATAGCATCAGAAAAGTTTGCTTTGCTTTTTATATGCAATCTAAATTTAGTGTGGAAAGCTTATTTTGTCCTTAGCACAAAAAAAAATTGGACAATTCTGTAGATGATCTTTTTCTATGGACTCACAAAATAGCAAGAGTGTCCATAAAATAGCAAAATGCAGTATGTCTTGCTAGTAGAAAATGACAGTGTCTTTAGCAAAATGAACTTAGATTTTTCTTTGATTGTCAAAAGTATCCTGCATTGAATGGTAGGTAATCTCTTTGGAAATGCTGAAATTCTCAGTTTCTCTGCAGTATTACACTTCTGCTTATCCATCAATAGGGGATTCATATTCTGCACCATGTCTATCTAAACCTACATAGAAAAAGGAATGGTAAGGCAGGTGCATTACATTGGAAGACCTACATCATTTTCTCCTCATCTGCCCTAACTGTAACCATTCTTAGCATAAATTAAATAGCATAGATAATAAAAGTTGTGATTTTTCAGTTCTATGTATAATATTAAATCTATGCTGTACAACTTTTACAAACATACAACCAGTTTAAAAAAAAAAACAAAACAAAAAACAAAAAAACAACATAGGTCTTTAAAAATAGCTTGTAGAAAGCTTATGGTCTACTCTTAATTATCATGAAAATTCTCTCTCCTGTACAGTCCCTTTTGTTTAGCAAGGATAAATTTTTTATCAACTGATGCTCTGCTTCAACTCTTTCAAAACCTGCAGTTATTAATGGTATCTCTTGACCCTAGCTGAGCGCTCACTGTAGGACTCCAGGTATGGGAGCAAAATCCCATCTCTGTTTACTGCCTATTCCAGATGGTTGATCTGGATCCCAGCCCTGGGACCTGCAGGGGCTGCCCTTGACTGCAGGGGATACAGCAGAAGCAGGTACACAACGAGCACACTTTCCATTGTCCAAAATAATGTCACAAAAGAAAAATCACAAGTAACTTATGGGAATCACACAGTCTGCCTGAATTTTCATATTACAAAACATTTAGAACATGAACCTCTGAAGGGCCTGCGAACAAACTGATGCTGCTTGTGAGCAGCAGTAGGAGAGCAGGTGCTGTGTGAGCTGGAGCCCTGACCTGCAGTTATCTCAGATCAGAAGATGTATTCACTCCTTCCCTCCTCTAAGGAGCTGGGGTAAAGTAGGAAGGCGAGATCTGCATTAACCTCAGTTATTTAAATAAACTTCAATATTCAAATGGCTTGGCTGATAATATTGACTTTTTGTGCAGAGGAGACTCTTGCCAAGTAGCAGCCAGGAAAAGGGAGGAGGATGCTACAGAGAGGAGTCTCTTGGGAATTCAGAGGACACTGCTATTTTTGAAAGTGCTACCCCCTTGCACCACTGTTCATTAGCACATGTAAACGCTATGCCGAGTGCATATAAGGCATTGCAAGACCTTGCAAGAGAGATCAAAGCCACTATTTTATACTATGGGTTTAGTGAAGCTTCTTGGATTGCCCAAGAGAATGCATCTAAAATATCAGCTGGTCAGGCAAAAGCGTGGAGTAATTGGTGCTGCTGTATTATGTGAACCACTTTCTATAACTCCGTATTACCTTCACATCATCATATTTGACCATTCTGGTGAGTTTACCAATGTTACCTAAAAAAAAAAGCAGATGGAGATACGGGTTTCTATCTTTTGCTGATTTTACAATATTTGTTGATAAACTTTTCATTATTGTAAACTGGTACAGGCCACTGAAGGCTCTGAGTAATCTTTTGTCTTTATTATTAATTTGTCTGTCTTTTGCCCTGTTTGTATAAATGCAGCTGAAAGTAACTAATGTTCTATTTTCCTGTGCTGGCCAACTATTACCAGTGAGGAATTACTTTTTGGTGTGTTTTTGGTAAGTCTAGTAATTTGCACAGCTCTGGTTTTACTTCATAGCCTTTCTAAGCGTAGCTGTAGCTGTTAACAGCAGATTACAGCTCTTATATTCTAAAGGCACAGAATTCTGGCCAAACTCATCAGTCACTTCAGTGATGTGGGAATATGACCAAAAGGCAATTTCTTAGCCATTGAAAATAGGTCAGGAGGTTTAAAAGGGTTGAACAAAGGCAGAGAACCATTAACATGGGTTAGAAAGTAAATACTAGGTACAACAATTTATAAAACTGAATTAAAGTGGGACATATTTAATGGAACAACGTTGAGCTAGATCCTTTGCCCCTTTTGATTTAAATAACCCAGTTTACATAATCTGGCTCCTTTGAAGATATGGGAATTAAATTTACAAGTAAGCTCTGTTTTTCAGAAGAATTCAGTGAATGTGCTTTTCCTTAAAGTCAGTGGTCCTTCTTAATGCTGCTCCTTCTGGTGACAGATGATGTTTTGGGGATTGGAGAATTAGAAATGAAAAACTGAGTTAACGCCTTTTCTTTACTCATGTTACTGCTCTGCTAAACAAAGTGTTCTACCTCCAAGGGTCCAATGCAGGGCAGTCAAAAATGGAGTTTCCACACCCTGACTGTATTTAGACTGGTTTTCCAGAAAAGGATCTGAGTTTAATCTCCGAATTTAACCTCACATCTAAACAATACAGCATACTGAAGCCATTAGCTCTTCAGCACTAAACTTAGAGATGAGGAATTCCCTAGATGATTTTTGCATTCCATGGCTACTGCCACACAAGATTCATGGGGATGTGAGGAATATTCAAGATGCTTAACAAACATACATATATATATATATATGTATATAAATTACATTATTCCCCACACTGCCTGGTGAACTAACATCATTTTCTAACATCACTAACCAGGTCTTCAAAAATTCTGTGCTGTCACAGATGTTTCTGCAGAGGAAACCACACTGGCAAGCAAGGAGGAAACAATTACAGCACTTTTTTTCATTTAACAGAACAGAAGGCTTAACCCTTTTGATGTTATAACAGGGTCTGATGTTTTACATTGAGTGTTTTCATCCATTTCAAGGTGTTAGTACTTTTCTCCTACAAACTTTTGGCAGAGACTGGCTGTACATTTCACATAAGCTCCATTTCCTTCTGTTCCCAGGGCCAAATGTCACCATATCAAAAGGTAGATCTTTGATTAGAGGAAGGACTCCAGATCACAGGTTCTTTGGAATGATCTGACTTCAGACTCTACTGATAAAACGCAGAGCAAAGTCTAGGTCCACAGACCAGAGGAAAAAAAAACATCTGCAATACAAGTAAAAAAGTTTCATGCCATATCATTGTCAGAAATACATGCAAGCAATGCTAGTGGCTACTAAAACTTTGTTTCACCTGCAGAACCTCACCTGCACAACCCACTCAGTCTTGTCTGTTCTCAGAACCACAGGACCATGGAATGGTTGAGGTTGGAAGGCAATTCTGGGGAGCATCTGGTCCAAAACCCTGCTCAAGGAGGACACATAGAGCACCAGGACCACCTCCAGACAGCTTTTAAATATTTCCAAGGAGGGAGACTCCACAACCTCCCTGAGCAACCTGTGCCAGTGCTTGGTCACCCTCACAGTAAAAAAGTGTTTCCTCATGTTCAGATGGACTCAGCCATGTTTCAGTTTGTGCACATTGTTTCTGGTCATGTCACCTGGCACCACTGGAAAGAGCCTGGCTCTGTCCATCTTCACACCCTCCCTTCAGGAATTTGTATATATACATAGATGAAATCCCCCTGGGCCTTATCTTCTTCAGGCTAAACAGCCCTAGCTCTCTCAGCTTTTCTTCATAGGACATGCTCCAGTCTGTCATCTTTGTGGCTCTTTTTTGGACTGTCTCTTTTCTACTGGGGAACCCCAAAATAGATGCATTACTGCAAGCGTGACCTCTCAATGCTGAGTAGAAGACAAGGGCCACCTCCCATATCCTTTCTCTTCAGTTTTCTTTCTTAAACTAGGAGCAAGGAAATTGTACTTTCCCATATCTTTACCCCAATTTGGTAAAAGATATTTACCCAACAAGGGCAGTAGAAACCATTAAACTCTCACAGTGGCGCTTTGTAATTTAATTCCTAGCATGGGTCAAGACAGAGGACACTTGGAAGTTTCTAATGCTCATTTATGTAATTCAAATAGTGGAAAAATGGTTTCTGCATTTGTAAGTTATTCCCTTTGCTGTGCCCCTTATTGCTAATATGGAATTGAAGCTTTGGCTTCTAGCCATTGGATTGCTTTGTATGTTTGTATACCAAATTGAAGACTTTTCTTTCTGTAAAGTAATACAATCTCCTCAGGCTCCCTGTAAAGTAGGGTTTATGTCATTCTTATAATTATTTTTAGGAACCTTTCAATTTCTTTTTCATACTTTTTTTTAAATATGGACATTGGGTAATACTCTTCCAGCCATGATCTGAATGTTGGTAGCATCAGGTACACTTGTATTAACACAAACCACATACTAATGCTTTTATCTTTCCAAAATTCCACAGAAGCTCACTAAAAATGCAGCTGCTGAGGCACAAGGTCATTGATTTTGCTTACCCCAAAAAAACATTGTTGGTACTAACTCTGAGACCCCTTGTCATGTCCCAGCTCTTCTCTCCCCATGGATAGTAAGGAAGTACATGGATAACCAATGTACAGTGTCCTCAATCTTATTCACTGCAGCTGTACCTCTTTAGAAACATCAGCAGTGTGGCCAACTGTGCATCAGGGTGCTGTGAGCAGCTGGGGCTCCCTCGCCCTGATCAGGAGAGGTATGGCCTCCCAGCCAATACCATCCCACCCTCCTCAGCCAGGCACCAGGGCAGGCTGGGAAGCATTTGGGACAGGGATACGGCCAGGTTGAGATAGTCTGTAGATGGGAGCCAGGATCAGGCCTAGTGAGGAGAATCAGGGTCAGAAAGCTCTGGGGTGGCCAAGCTTTGGTAGGAGGCAAATGGTAGAGCCTGGGCTCAAAATAGATTTGAGCCTGCTATCTACCCCCATGGGAAGAGGGATTCAACCCTTTCTGAGGCTCCCAACAGCACTGCCTCGCAACCTTCTACCACAGCCACCAAAAGGACCCTGAACCCTGCAGCCAGACCTGCAGGAGCAAGGGTGCTTTTGGGGCCCTGGTGGCATACCAGCTCTTATCACATTCGTGGGAGCTGAGGCTCAAACACTGACTTTTGCTGTTTAATCTATTAACTTATTTGGCTGTCTCATTCCTGAGCATGGATGGGGACTGAGTAATTAAGCCTTTTCAAACCATTAGGTCAGGATGTACCCTGCTGGAATGGGAAAGATGCTGGAAGAACCTATGCCTAAGGGTGGACAACACATGTGAGAGAACTAACTGCTGTGAGTGCAGTGTTTGCAGGACAGACATACAGTTTGGTGAGTCTGGTTTCTGCATCGGCTAGCAGTGAAACAAACCATCATGTCCTCTGAGCTGTGAATTTTCATCAAGAAAACTTACAGGGAGACTATAGTCTCCATATACATCCATTACAAGTTCCTAGCTGTTTGTGGGTGCTGTTTTTCATCCTCACCCACCTGCCAGGGAGTTATCAGGAGCTAATAACACTCATGTTGTAGAAGGTCACTAGGAATGCTTCAGTGCCATCAACCATGGCTGGAAAATAACATTAGGCAATCCAGAGAACACTTGGTTACTAAAAGCCTTTAGTAAGGACTTATTCCTTCCTCAATCACCTAGTTGATATTTGAGATACTAGATGTTCCAGCCTGTCTTGTCTTTTCCATGCTGATGAAATGCAATGTTATCTTCCTTCTAATAAGAGGCAACAAGTGGCAGGTAATCACAGAGGGTGTGGAGTAAGTCTGTGGAGAGCCAACAGGCAAATGGAAGCATCTCATAAAATGTCTCAAGCTGAACAAGAAAACTAAACTAGACTGCCTGTCCTACTTGGGTTTTGGTACACAGGATTTGTGAAGTTCACATTTAGCGTGGGGTGTACTGCTGTTTTAAGTGGGAATGGGAGACATAGGACTAAGTAGGTGACTGTGATATAGTATTTCCTTGTGATTGCAAGTCTGCTCCCTGGTGCTTATCTCTACTGTATCTATTGTTCATCTCCTGCCTATTGTTATGGTTATCACTTACAATAAAAGGACACTGATTTACAAAACACTTGAACTTTATTAACAAGGTATTGTTGTGGGATGATGAAGTCATTTGAGAGCTCCATAGGAGGAAGAGGCAACTTGATGGAGTGTGATGTGTGACTTGATGGAGTGTGAAGTACGTATTAGCAGGTGGCAATGGCTTGCAGGCTCTCAGATCTCTAGCTCTAGGGTCATATTTCCTCTGGTTGCCTGTGTGTTTCCTGCTACTGTTTCCGGTGTTGTTTCCAGTGTCTTATGTTTCATTATCTGGATTACATGCGGCTGCATGTCTTCTTAGACCTTCCCAGAAGGATGGCCATACTAGATTGGAGCAAAAGTCCAGTTCTCCTTGTGGCAGCAGTAGATGCTTCAGGAAAGTCCATAATAATAAGATAATTCTGGAAGGTTACTTTCTCAGGTATACCACGCTAACTTGCCACAGTTAACACTGTAGGATTTCCTGCTTCTGTTGGTGTTTTGTTAGCCTCTGGACTTAAACTTACAAAATACAGGCTCACCTCTTCCCCCCCCCCCCCCCCCAAACTATGGTTCAAACATTCACAAGACATTTTGCAGAGGTGTAGAACAATATTACAGAAATTTGCTCCTTGCGGTCCTAATCCTTTTATTTCCCCACTTTAAAACAGATATTTAAACCCTAATTAGAGTCTTGAAGCAAACACTCCATGTAAGACCTTGGTTTCTGAGTTTTTTCCCCTACTGTGCAATATCAACATCTTGTATAGTTCTTCTGAGATTACTGAAGTAAAGGGATAGGGAAGAGTGAGCAAAGGAAGTATTTACTGAAAGATGTTAAACTATTCCAGAC